>PVJD01005804.1:0-108813 GCA_004026545.1 Mormoops blainvillei | reverse complement strand
CCCTGCCCCCCCTTCCCTCCCTTCCTCTTCCTTTCTTTATTGCTTTGGCGAGGAATTCCAACATGATGTTGAATAGAAGTGGTGAGAGTGAGCACCATTTTCATGATAAAGGAAAATCTTTCAGCTTTTCATCATTGAGTATGGTGTTAGCTGTGGGCTTGTCATATATGGCCTTTATTATATTGAGGTACATTCCCTCTATTTTTACTTTTTCCAGATTTGGGGTTATGTTATTTTATTAAACCGTAATTACACTGATTCTCCTTTGTTTGCAAATGATAGTGCTTTAAAATTTTTATTACCATTTCTTTGTTGGAACTTGTCATTTTGAATTATGTTTATTTCAACCAAAGAGAATTCATTTTCTGTGAACTTGTGTTCAACTGTTGTTAAATTTCTTTGAAATTAGTAAATAATATTGAAGTTAACTTTATACTTCAAAATGGTTTGCTGTCAGAGTATGTGTTTTATTTTAATCTTTGTATAAAGAAATCTTAGAGTTTCACATAACTATTTGATACTTTAATAAAATTATGTTTATTAGTATAATGGGAAGTATAATCAAAGAATCCCCATGATCAGTAGGGAATTTAATATCCTGATATTGCTGAAAGGAGATTGGTAACTACCTAGGTCTGAACTATCTGGATCTTTTAACTTGATGACCCTTTGAATAACAAGATGCAAAACTAGATTTTATTAATTCAGTGGAAAACATAATCAAGTCAGTCAACTAATAATGTGTTAACAAAACTGCATTTTGATCAACTAGCCTTTTCAAAATTTCCTGTTTGTTGGGTCCATAAACATAGATAAGAACCATGAAGGACCAAAATTACTTGTATTTCAATCACTCGAAAATCTCTTAACAACATATCCCAGGTAAGTACAGTTCTTAGCTTCCAGAAATAATTACAGCAACACAGTAGTGACTATTCTAATTTTATACTTAACCTGCCTGTCTCTTGCCAGTAGATAGGCTAACCATATACCAACTGTATAATTTATTAAAAATTAAGATGAAATTATATGTTAGATTATTAGCGCATTTCTATTTTCAGTGTGTTTCCACATACACACTTTTATGAGTTACACATAAATTTATATACCTACACGATCATTCTGTTGCTTTCTGAATAAAATCGGTCACACGTGTGCACGTGGACACACACACACACACAGGAATATACTAAGGGCAGTTAATGCAGTTCAAGAAACACAGCAAGGATACTGGTACATGGAGAGTATGTGACTAAAATTTAATATCTATACATTTGAAAAACTAAAAAAAAAAAGTATTATTTGCCAAATAATAGTATAGTTGTATTTAAGAGTGGCAGGATAGAGGTCATATAATATAGAGGTCCTATTTTATCATGGTTCAAATTTTGCCCAAACACTTAGCTAGTTTTATGACCTTGGACAAGATTCTTTTTTTTTTTTCTCTTTTTTTAATTCTCACCTGAGCATATTTTTCATTGATTTTAGAGATAGAGGAAGGGGGAGAGAGAAATAGAGTAATGGGGGAGAGACGGAGAGGAGGGCAGGGAAACCTGCGTGAGGGAGAAAAACACTGGTTACCTCCCCTATGTGCCCACCAGTTGGTTTGTGCCACGACCAGGAATCAAACTTGCAACCTTCCGCTGCACACACAGGATAACACTCCAACCAGCTGAGCTACCAGGCCAGGGCAGCCTTGGACAAGATTCCTAACCTTTCTGTGTCTCAGTTTCCTCATATATGAAATATAGATGTGTCCTGCAGGGTTGCTGTGAGAATTAAATAAATTATGCTTGAAGAGGTTAATAGTGCTTGGCACACAGTGAATATTCAATACACGCCATATTTCTTAGCTAATTTACTCATTGTTTTCTCAGAAAATTTCATTTAAGTATTTCTTGATTAACTCAAGCCATTCTTTTAAACACCGACCCTTCTTTTAACCATCTTGTGTGAAAATATTTCTAAAATGTATTAAAAGTTTAATTACACAAGTATTCTGAAGATAATGTATTTTCCTACTGATACAGGGCCATTACAAATATTTATTATTTCTGTATATTTCAGTTTTGTTATAGGGGTGTTTAAGTCTGTTTCAAGTTCCAGTACAAATGGTTTAAGATTAGTTATGTTCTTTTTTCAAGCTTGTAAATTTCTGTGCCTTTCACAGTTACTCCTTCCCTCTACATCCAGTGCACTGTGGATTGAGAAATCAGCAAACAGGTTTACTAGAACTACGCTGAAAGTAAGAGGAATAAGTGAGCTAAAAGGAAATGGAAGTGGCTCTTCTGAATGTGGTACTTTTAAGTATTAGTGCAGGCAATAATCTGGCCCCAGAAGTCTTTTTTAAATTTTATTTTTCAATCACAGTTAACATTCAAAATTATTTTGTAGTAGTTTCAGGTGTACAGCATAGTGGTTAGACAAACATACACTTTACAAAGTGTTCCCCCCCAATATTTCCAGTATCCGCCTGATACCATACATAGTTATTACGTATTGACTATATTCCCTATGCTGTACTTTACATCCCCATGACTATTCTTAACTACCAATTTGTACTTCTTACTCCCTTCACCTTTCCACCCAGTCCCTCAAAACCCCCTTCACTCTGGCAGCCATTAACCAGTCTGTTCTCTGTGTGTGTAGTCTGCTTCTATATTGTTTATTTTGTTCTTTAGATTCCACATATAAGTTAAATCGTATGGTATTTGCCTTTCTCTGACTGACTTATTTCACTTAGCATAATACCCACTTCCCTGTTCTGTCATATATTATGTGAACAGATAGGTGTGGGTTTATTTTTGGGCTCTCTATTCTGTTCAGTTGCTCTATGTGTCTGTTTTTATGCCAGTACCACACTATTTTGATTACTATAGCCTTGTAGGATAATTTGGTATTAGGCAGCATATCTCCAACTTTGTCCTTTTTCTGAAAATTACTGTGGCTATTTGGGGTCTTTTGTGGCCCCATAAGTTTTTTTATACTTACTTCTGGATCCTTGGATATACTCAAAATATCTGAGTTTGTTTCATATGATGTTCATATTGAATTATTATTCTAATGACAATAGTGCTTTAAATTGAAATATATACAGTCTTCTGCAATGATGTAGTAAAACATTATTTAGAACTTCCCTACTTACAATTAAAGTAGTCGTTAAACTCTCAGGAGGTCTTCGAGCCTCTCCCAGTTTACTGCGATGCACTGCGTGAGTGGAGGCAATGTTCTGTCTTGCTTTGGTCACATTTTAGACTCAGCTATGATCATTAACCAAGTCAGTCCATAAACATGCATTTATTGGTACCTTGTATTGTACTCACATTTTAAATTACAAATATTCTTAAAATATAGGAAAGAACCAAATAGTATAATGAATTTCCTTTTACTTATTACCCAGATAGAGCCAATTTAATTTTTGCCTTTTTCTTCCCAAGAAAAAATGTAACAGATACAGTTGTCCTCATGCCATAGAGGTAAACACTCTTGTGTAGAGGATGGAAATGTTTTGTTGTTTTCCAGTTAAATATTTATGTACAATATGTAGGTTTCTTTTATCTGTCCTTTAACTCTGTACATCAACAGTATCATTATATCCCTTAGAAGCTGGCTTTTTTCACTCAACTTTTGAGATTCATCCCTTTTAATAAACATAGGTCGAGTTAATTTTGACTGCTTTATAGTATTCCACCGTATGGCTATGCAATAATAAATTCATTCTGTTACTGATGGACATTCAGTTGCTGCTGTTTTTTCATTATAATGTGGAAATAAGCATCTGAGTATTTGTTTCTTTGTCACATAAGCAGTACTTCTCTAGAGCTATATTTTGAAACTTGGGGTACATTCCCCTGTGAGTATGCAAAGAATTTACACACAGTTGCAGGTATGTTTTCAGGGAAGGTGGGGGTGGGTGGGGCTGGGGAAAGTGGTGGTGGGAAAATGTTGACAAAGCAAAATGAAACAAATAAGTAGACGGCGGGTGGTTAAGAATAATATAGGTAATTGAGAAGCCAAAGAACTGTTATGTACAACCCACAGACATGAACTAAGGGGGGTGGATGATGGGATGGGGTTCAGGGTGGAGGGGATAAAGGGGAGAAAAAAAATGGGACAGCTGAAATAACATAATAAAATATACCAAAAAAAAGTTTATGGCATTTTTTAAATGAATGGTTGGTAGGAGGTACCAAATTACTATGGCATTTAGATCTCATTACATAGATTTCAAAAAATGATGTTTATAATTCATTTAAACTATTAATACATCTGTTAAGATTATGGCCAGTGTTATAGATCTACCTTAAACTGTGCAAAGGAGTACATGGTTTTTCAAAATTCCTTTAGGATTTTAGGTACTATGAGAACAAAAACAATCAAAGACTTGGTATTAAGAGAATACCTTTAGAAGATAATTGCTGGGTCATAGGGCACAGACAAGTTCAGCTTTACATGATATTGCAGTTTTGCTCTGCAAAGTAGATACTCCCAAGTTCTGTCAGTGTTTCCCTCTTCCTTGTCAACATTTCATATTTTGCCCTTATTAATTTTTTAAAAAAATAACAAAGGATGATTCAAGTGTCCTGAAAAGTTATTCACAGTGTACTTTCCATTTCTTTCCACAACCACCAAGCCAAGTTAGTCCAGAGATTACACCAGGCGATGCCTCTCCAGGCTACCTGAGTTCTGGGGTGGCTGGGAGCCCTGGCTGGTTGCTTCGTGATGCTTTCAGTCTCTTGTTGCAGTGCAGCTGGAATGGAGCTGGGTCTGACAGTGTGCCCCGAACTCAGTCACTTAACCCCTCCCCTGCCAGGCGCAGAGTCCTCCACTGTCCATCATGGGCAAGGCGGAGGGCGGGGGGGGGGTGCGGTGCTTGGTCTATGAAGGTGTGAGGGAAGTATGTTCCAGATGTCCTAAGAGAAGACAGGAAAACCCAGGTGTGGAGCCCCAGGTAAGTGAGGGGATTGGGAGCTGGAGGTGAGAGGAGGGTGCCCCACAGGCCTCACATTGCCTTCTTATTAATCAGATACTTGTTTGTTGGTGGCTGGTAATGTGCTCTCTGTGGTAGCTAAACTAGGGGCATGGTTAAGAGTGGGTGACTACAAATAAGAGCATCATTATTTTGAAGTACTTGTAAATAAAAAAGAATATTCACATTGCAAGATATCTCAACATTACATTACATTTAGAAGAGTTAATTTCTTAAGTATAATTCAGCTGCATAAGTTTTGAATGGTTGTGAAAAAAAGGTTTAAACACCACTTATTTGTGGGGTTTTTTCCCATAGGTGGCAATATTATTCTTAAGAGGTTATCAGTTAAAACACTTGCCAAGGTTTTATTTCAGAGTTCTATACAAATTTACCATTTCCAAATCTGCATTTTATTTTTCTCATCAATTCTATAATAAAGAAAATGTTTATTTTTTTTGCTCCAATTCTTTCCAGTTTTTACCAGTTTGCTATACAATATTTTTTGTGTCGGGACATGAAAACATTGGGAAGCACTGATATAGACAATGCAGTGTGGCCACTGGGTTTTCACACCTTCTTGTGTGTTAGCTCCATTAGCACCATTTTATGCACTAGCTTCATAAATATCCAGTCCGATTCATGCTGTAAGCCCCAAGCAATTTAGTTTCTGAGTCTATGTGTTCAACCATAAGCACCCCTCCCTCCCAAGCCCTGCTCCACCGAATCCCTAACTTTTAAATTTCTAGGGTGGTGGGGGAAATGTTAAGGTAATTTTAGATATGTAAATTTCATATAGTTTAGTAAGCTATGTTTTGAGAATATTTTATTTAATGTATTTGTTCGAAGATGATCTGTACCTGTCTAAGCTATTGGCTAACAAGGGTTGAAACCTGAGATGTGGAATCAGAGCTTTAGATAACCAAGTCCAATCCCTCATTTCACATATGAGGGAACTGAAGCTCAATGAAGTCTGTGCTCATATAGCACTAGAGCCAGAGCTTAAGAGTAGAAAACAGATGTCAGGCCGGCCAGTGTAGTGCCTTACTATACCAACCTTCACTTGTATGATATTCATATATAAACAGGCTTCCTTTTTTCATATGTTTTGAATACTATTTGGTATTTTAAATATATAAACATGTTAATTTATCCAAAGGCATTGGATGTCTCTAACAAGGAAGCAGCAGGTATGATGACAGTTCTTTGTGAACACCAGATTATTCTAAGATGAGGCAATGTCTATAAGAGTCGGTAGCTGGAATGATTAAGAAAGGAAAGATGTCCCAGAAGCCCTTTTCTTTCTCATAAATGCCAACTGTTTGCTTCAACAACCAAACGTGTGAGATTGCAAAGCCAAACTAAGGCAACACAAAGGTGTTTAGGAACTATTTAATCCTGGCATACTGAAGTAAGTAGCCACCTTTGGATTTTGTGTTTAACCAATCTATTGTTTGCTTTTAAGCTTGTATTTTGCCAGTTAGTTAAAAAATTAAAATCCTCCTAGTTATTCAGCCTAAGACTTTTTATGATATGTTCTCAAATTTGAGCATCGCTATCCAATTTACAATAGGAGCTAACATATGATTATACACAATATAAGGATTACCGCAGTTTATTTAACACTAAAAGTTTTCATGCCTCATATACAATAAAATATATTTCAATGATTACTTTTTAATGCTTTATTCATTGATTAAAAGAATATACATTTAACATAAACCATATAACATCAGTCATCAGGTCAAACATTCAGCTGGTTTCCTTACAGTTTCTGTCAGGAGTTATTTTATCTGATCACATTTATAAGATAAAATCTCACCACATCTGGCATTTACACACACTGTGCCAGTGGATTCACACTACTGATGTACATATAAAATCCGCATGGTATGTGCCCACTGGAGACAAAACAGTGCACACCTGTCGAAAGGTCATTTTAATATAAGATGGTAAAACCATTTGTAAAACACATATAAACTTTTTCCATAAATAGAATCATATCTGGACATCTGTTGCATAAATTGTGTTTCCAAAGCTTACAATAGAGCAGCCAGGTCTCAGCACTGCTGGGCACCCATGTTGGCTACTTTATTATTGCAGACTGTCCTTTAACATTAAATGCACAACATTCGTACCACTTAAAACTGGGGTCAGGTGGAAGTCTCACAGAGACCACGTCTGTACCGCGGTTGCCCTGAAACAGTTAAATCGGCTTTTAAAGCCTCTCAGATATAACAAGGTTTTAAAACATACTTCATGGAATGTTCTTCATGTATCATAGCAGCTCATACCTGTGATAGAACAAGCTTTCAGTTTTTCCTTTCTTCCTTTACATTCACTATTCACAGTGAAACAGGTGCATGGTTTTTTTTTTTCTTTTTTCTTTTTTGTTTTGTTTTTCAGAGTTCTGAGGTTGCTGACTGAGCCACAGCACAGCTGTGTACCACAGGTCGAAATTCGACCTTAAATATTACAATCTAGCAGTATCTGGCTGGCCAGAGTGGGCCGGCCCCTGCCAGCATGTGGGCACTTCTTCAGTTAAGTCTATTCTTTGGCAGCTGACACGCGTGCTGACAGAGAAAAATCCAGTGACTTGTTGCTAGGGATTTCACGACTAATGTTTGTTTGCAAGCATGTGTGTTTATAATTCTGTGTTTTGATTTTCATTAGGAGGTTTTACCCTGGAATATAGTTTCTTTCTTCCTCCACTATTTGAAATCTGGGCTTAAAAGCTAACTTGAATGTGTAATATAATTGATAAATAAAATCATGTCATTATATAGTTTTTAAAAATCCAATAATTTGAGTATTTTTGTTTATGTAAATGCATTTAAAAAAAGGGTTAAGCAATGTTCTAACCTAGTACTCTACAAAATTCAGAATGGTAATTGTTGATATCAATTTTATATATGTAATGAAAGTTAAAGTCTTGGTTTTTCTGTTAAGGATAACTCATTTGGGACATTATCCTCTTCCATTTTGAATAAAAATTAATGAAATGCTATTAGAATACGTGAATGCAGTGCATTGCATACAAATCTACCAGGCTATGGATATATTTCTATATATGTATAAAAATATTTTGGCTCCTGAGTTCTGAACTCTGACACACAAAGAATAAAAACATCAAAAAGGCAGAGTAACTCAGTGAAAAAGTTAGCCGGCAACCTCAGTCAACCTTCGGTTGTATATCCTTAAGGTTTGGTAACAAGTTCATTAACCGTGAAAGCCCTATACATTGTCACTTTGAACTTCTAAACCAATACCCGAGTACGTTCTTTGATCAAGAAGTAGAATATATATATATATAACTCTATGAAGCTAATACTGATTAAACACAGCACAAAGGGATTAATTCACACTACTGAAAAAAAAACATAATGGGACCCTACTTGCATATGTAACCACAGGAATCGTACATTAAAAAAAAAAAAAAGCTAAATGTCTTCGCTGAAGCTTTGCATCTCTCTGTAAAAATGACGATTTGGTTCAGTGAAGACACTGAGTGATTCGATGTCCATGACTGCGTGCCAAGGTTGGCCCAAGCCCAGGGATACCTGCTCAATAAGGTTATGCACTGGATCCACATCCTGGTCGGCAAGTTCACCTTGGTCAAAATCAATGCTTTCTTCAGTGACTTCAAGTACTTTTAGATCAGAGCCACGAAGACGAGCAATGGCAATGAGGTTGTGCGCCCACACTGTGTAACCTGAAAAATAAGCAAAACACAAGCACTGTAATTTCCTTGCATTTTCTTTTGTCTTTATAAGTTAGTCTTTTCCACAAATTTGTATCTCACCACTTCAGTCCTTTTAAAAATATACTGAGATTTGAGAAGGAACTATGATTAGCCAGAAAAAGAAAAAAGACAGGTTTGATATTGTCTCCAAGAACATTACTGTGGGTGGTGAGATGGAAGGTGCTATAAATCCTATTCTGATACCACCACATTTAGTAAAATCAAATATATTTAAATTAATTTTATAGCTGTAGACAGTGATGTATCATAAAGAACAAATTTCACATTTTAAAAGTATGTATCCATTAACAATACATAGTTAAACTGGTATTTTTCATTAATGAAAAATCATTAATAGTCCAAAGTTATGAAGTGATACTTTAAAGATAAATTGTTCATTGTCAGTAGCAAATATGTAAAATATAAAACAGTCATGGGAATAATATATACTAATTTCAAAATAATAATTACCTCTGGGAAGGAATAAAAGGGGAATGGATGGAGGGGCTTTAGCTGTGTCTAACACCTTATTTCTTAAAAGAAGAAAAAAAGCTTTTAAAAGACTGCATTAAATTAATTTTTGCAGAGCCTGACATTTCTTTATCTGATACAAAATCCTCATTTTATTTATTTACTACCTTCAACATGGGTTTTGTCTTTCCTACTACCTTGCTGGCTGACTGAATTATAAAACAAAACTTGAAAAGCAAGACACAAATGCAAGCTAAAAAAATAATTTCAAAAATAATGAAATGGAGCGAATAAAGAGAGTTTAAGATGTTCATAGAGACTTCCTAATTTGTATTTTGTACACGTCTTACAAGTATCAAAAAAAAGGAAGTAAAATATTCTTCTAATTTATCAGAATAGAAACTCTCTCCCCAATAGTTCACATTAAGAGGAAAGGCCCTAGTATGAAATAAGCATATACTCAATCAATCGAGCCCCCATTAAAAAGAAAAAGTCATATAAATTAATGTGAATACCTAGAATCTAGACGTTGAGGCAATGGGCATGAAAGAAATCACACTTCTTCTTCCTTCAATATTATCTTCCTAAGAGATTTATGATTAGGGGAAATATTTCTACTGCAGGTAAATATGAATGCTTTCTCAAAAAATTAATTTCAAATGCCATTTTTATAAAATGCCATCCATCACATGGTGGAAGAAAAAAGAAACAGGGAGCCTGGAGCAGAACACTTAGGGTAGAGGTGTGACTTTCCACTTGTTGGTATATTTTATAAACTTTAAAAAGTATAAAAGTCTGCATATTAATTTGTTACAAGATTTAAAAAAAATTCTCACTGGAGAACATACTTACTGATTTTAGAGAGAAGTGAGTGTAGGGAGAGAGAAAGGGAGGGGAACATTGATGTGAAAAACAAACATTGATTGGTTGCCTCCTGTAGGCGCCCAGACCAGACCTAACCTGCAACCTAGCCATGTGCCCTGACCAGGAACTGAACCTGCAACCTTTCGGTTTATGGAAACGATGCTCCTAGCAAATGAACCACACCGGCCAAGGCTGTTATAAGATTTTTAATAGTATAAATGCCAGTGCTATCTTTTTATTAGCATAAAACATTTTAGATGTAATATTAATATCAAATTATAGTGAACAAAAATCACCTACCATGAATTGCCAAAAGAGACAGCTTTGTGCACCTCCATGCTAGTAACACCAATGGATCTTCGTTTCGGTTGTCACTAAGATCTGGAAATCCAGATGTGTCAATCACATCATTCATTAATATAAAATGAGTGAGGAACTTGTCGTACTGCCTAGATATAAGATCAACAATAGCTCCCGAAACACAAGTGATGTAGCTGTCAAAATGAATCCTCTCTAGTGGTATACTGGGCTTCAGAATCTTTAACATATCTTCACTCTTAATATCAAAAGCCATTATATAGACCCGAAGGCTGGTGCTCTTTCGTGACAAGGCTTTCCAATGTTCATCGTTTGGCATGTTGTCCAGAGACTTGTGCATCACGGAAACATTGTGGACCAGGAGAGACAGTCGCTGCAAAGGCACATGGTTGCTATCGGTTAAGACTCTTGCCATCTCAGCTGTAAAGTCGCAGAAATCCAGGGCAAGTGAGCGTAGATTCACAAATCGCTCTAGTTCCACTGCAGTGATAAGGGTGCTGTTACCAGGAATATTGTTATCCAGTAAACTCAGGTGCTCCATAGTGTTGGCAACAGAGTTTGAGAGAGATGACAGCGATGTTGGGGTTACTATTTCCAGCATAAACCCACAGGACAGCCATTTCAGTTGCCTACTATTACTCAGTATTTCTTCAAACAGCTGCTGAATTCTGTAAGGAAAACACATGCCACAATGATTCTCTTAACATTTAGCTCTAATCTTTTAACTGTCTTTTGAAAACAGGCAGTAAAATGGCATGCAATGTTGAGATCCATCTTCTCTCATTAGTTAATTTTGATCCAACCCACAAGTAGTATTAGGATAAAAGCATTAAAATTCACATTAAAATATAATGAATATGATGTATTAAACTTATAGATATGTTAAACATAATAGAGATATGTGTAAGGAAAGCAGCACTTTATACCAGTATGGCAGAAAAGACTGGTGACATACAATGTATGTTATAGTAAACGCACGTAGAGAAGTAAGTTTTACAAAGCAATAATTACCCAGAAAATTCTTTGATTTGTCTTAAAATTTATGGCACGAAATGGCATATAATGATCATTGTATTTCATAGTTAAGACATTTCCAGGACATATGTTCTTTTTAGAAAAATAATCACTATTATTCTGATGATATCTTACAATTTCTCAAAAAATAAAATCATTATTATATAAGTCCCTTTCCTCTAACTATATAACTTACTGCTTAATTTTTTTGCCATCAGGGTCCACCTTGCTGAGGTATGTATTTGACAAATTTCCTTGCTGTTGCAGAACGCTTATGTCTCCAAAAAGGCTAAACTTCTGGAGGTTCCTATAAAAAAAAATTTAAATGATTGTCTAAATGATTAATATATAAAAATATAAATTAAAAAAAATACTCAGAATGGATATTCTAGGAAAGTTTCTACCTCATAATTCACTTAGAATCCAATTGAGTACTTTCAGATTGCTTTTTACATACAATGAAAACAGCATGAGCTCTAAAGAATGAGGACTGGGGTATAACATTAGTTTAGGAACTCAATATTTTACTGACCATGGAAGTCTCTTAATGTCCTTGCGACTCAATTGTTTTCCAGTAATAATATCATCTACCTTAAAAGGTTTAGGGATGAATAAATAACAAAATGACATATGAAAGAACTGTGTAATTTATAAGTTTTATATAGATGTTACAAAATTTTCCCAAACCAGTTAACTTAATCAACATATTTAATGCTCAAGGGGTGGGGCACTGCCTTGAAGATATCTTCTCAGTAAGAAACATTCTTTTACTAAAATCTAGAGAACCTTCCCAGTTTTATGATCAAAAGTATAGCTTATGATCAAGAGAGGTAAAAAACTATGTAAAAATCTTTCAGTTTTAGATAATTTTAGCTACAAAACATACACTTTTCTAATAGAAAAATTCTAAATAAAGAAGAAAACTAATAACCGAATACAAATTATTTGTGTAAATGCCAATAATACCCAACTAGAGATTCCACTTATAAAACTCAGAATAACTTTAATAAGAAACATACAATACATTAGAGTGATAAAAGATTTAAGTAAATGAAAAAAAAACATCTGAAAGTATGTCCCATTTTTCCAAATTAAGAACCTTAGTTTCACTAAAAACCCTGATGATTCTAAAATTTAGCCTGAAGAATAATCATGAGTTTATTAATTCAACCGAACATTCTCTGAGGGCCTACTAAGTGCCAGGCACTGAGTGTTCCACTGGAGACAAGATAAAAATCAAGTGCTGTGAAGAACAAGCATATGGTGTTACATATCAAGGGGGTATCTGACACTGTAGTCAGAGAGTTTCTCCAAATAAATTGATTAAAAGGAATCTTAGGATACCTGGGAGTTAACCAGGAGAAGGGTGAAGAAAGGTGTTACAGGAAAAAGGAAAAGCATGTGTAGAGTCCACGAAATTGAGGGCAGAAGAGCGAACATAAAATGAAATGAGGCTGTAGAGACAGAGAAAGTTCTATGTCAAATAAAAATTCTTATTTTTGTCTTCAAAACAATCAGATGGACAAAAATGGCTTTAAGCAGGGAAAACCATGATTAAATTTATGTCTGGAAAATACTGTTCCAGCATTAGAATAATCTGGAAGGAGGTAGAGTTAAGTGGGGAGACTAGTAAAGAGTATTTTAGTAACAGAAATGAGAGATAATGGTAGCTTGAACTGGGTTTTTGGTGGTAGAGGTGAAGAAAACGGACAATTTCAAAGCTATATTTAGGAGCTAAAATGGACATGAAGGAGTGCTGGATTAGTTATAGGGGATGAGGGAGACAGCAGTCAAGAATAACTCCTAAATTATCTGGGTTGTAGAACTACATAGATGGTAGAGCTTTTCACTGAGACAGGGGTTCTTAGAAATGAATCAGAAATTGATTGGGTTTTTTGGGGAGGGATGGTAGGTGGAGGTGAGGTGGTCCAATATTTAGATTATGAACTCTAATTTTTCATACGTTGAGCTTGAGGTTCTTTAAGATAGCCAAGTTAAGATGTCAAGTAGGCAATTCCATGTCTGGAGCAAGCACTTACCTGGATAATGACTGAAGTCATGGATGGAAGCAATGGGGCTTAGGGTAAGAGTACAAATGAGAAGAAAAGCAGGCAAAAAGTTAAGTTGTTGAAGTTAAAAAAAGTTAAAAAGTTAATTATTGAAAATTAATTAAATTAAATAATTAAATAAAGATGAGGCTGCAAAGAGGTCCAAGGTTAGAGAAAAATCAGGAGTGTGGAAATCAGAGACCAAGGGAAAACGTTTTACAAAGAATAAAGTGATCAACAGCAGCATCAAATACTGCCTTGAGGCCTTAGCAACATGGTGATCAGAACAGAAGTCATTTTGTGTGGTGTGATGATAAAAGGTCAGATTGGATGTGAGGGGAGAGAGGTCATGAATACAGACCAATCTTTAAAAAAATTGCTGTGAAAAGGAGAGATGGAAGGGACTTCTCAATAGATCGAAATAATCTGCAGAGATATCATTACATGTTAAAACATCACAAGGTAAAACTGGTATGAAAGTGCAATAAATTTTTATCTAATTTCTGAGGGATAAGACTTTCTAAGCTTAGAAATAATAGAATAAACTAGAAAGAGGAAAATTTTACCATATAAAAATAAAAACTCTATATTTAATAGTATACCTCACTAAAAAGGGAAAACCAACATAGTGAGAAAAACATTTTTAACAAATACTACTTATTTTTTTAGCGTGTAAAAGAATCCCACAGAAGTAAAAAAATAAAACCATTAAGAATCCAACTGGCAAGTGGGGAGAGGTTATAAAACAGACAATGTAGAACACGTCAAGGAAAATATTGTAAGGATTACTAATAGTATAAGTCTAATGTGTTTTTCTTGACTTCTGAAAAATTTTAAATTAGTCCCTCTAATATATCTAATCAACTTTCCATGTGACTACCAGAAAAACTGTATTCTTAAAAATATTTCAAAGGAAGACATCAACTTAAAATATTTTTCCCCCATAAAGAAAAAGGATATGTAACTATTCTTGAGAGGACAGCTACTATATCAGAGTCTAAGGGCCACATGACTGTAATATATGCACGTATAACTATGGTTGCTTTTAAAACATTTTCTCCTTTATCCTTTCTTTAGTCTAAAGTTGCCATGACATCTATGAATTATAAAGAGGTTAATCTGCTTTTCATAACCTCTCCTAGAAAAAAAAATTTAAAGACTTCTAAAAAAGTATTTTTTTGAGAATATGAGTTTTCATATAATGCAGTAAAAAGATACCACATTCAACTACTAATAGTATTCAGAGAGAGAAGTCCTATACAAGTTCACGCAATCTCAGTAATTTTCTCCCTTTAACCCAGATTCCATTGATTACTACTGTATATCCATAACACTGTCCTTGTGGTATTAAAACACATATTGGAGAAACTTTTCCCGTAAAGGATTAAACAGCCATGTACCTTCCCACTATAAACAACTAGAAAACTGGACAAATCCTATGAAACAACTGATTCAAACACTGACAGTTGTTAGAATGCTGGAAGAGGGAAAAAATAAAACGAGAACTATCATTGTCTCAGATAATGGCCTGGAGAGTTTCCAGGCTGTATGTCAGCATGGGAAACCCCCAACAGAGTCCAACAGTCTCCCTGAGTTGAGGAGCAATATTTTGGGGAGCCCAAAGTTGCCAGGATTTGCAGGGCAGAGTACCAGAGATAAAGGAGTTGCAAAGAGAGAACATCACCGATTTGCAGAGAGGACTGTCAAAACATTACCCAACTCTTTGGTTGAGCAATGATCTGCAAATATGTGGGGTGAAACTGCAAAAGGCTGGAGAAAGTACCACTGGAGAACACACAGAGGTTGGAAGTTTATGTTCCTGCCAACAAAAGCTAAGAGATACTGCAATATAGGGGCATTGGATAGGGCTCTCAGAAAAGCTGTGCCTTAGCAGTGATTAGTTAGCCCTAGATAAAGGATATTTTGGATCTGCCCTGACAAAGCTTAAAAGCAAAGTCTGAAAGGATCAAACCAATTTCACATAAATTAACTATGTGTCAGATCAAAACCCAACACTCTTTAAAGGAATAAATATTATTAAAGAACTCAGGACTCAACAATGCAAAGAATAACAATGTTTGACATCCAATCAACGTTACTAGAAGAAAAAGGAAAAATTACTCACAAGGAGGAAAAAATTAATCAACAGGCATACCCAGAAATGACAAATGAAGTTAACAGACAAGAAACTTAAACCAACTTTTAAAAATATACTCCATAATATTACCCACCAACAAAAAGGCACATGGATTGGAAAGGGAAAAGTAAAAGTACCTTTAGTTGCCAATTATTTGGTCGTTTACACAAAAAATTCTAAGAAATCTAAAAAACAATACTAGAACTCGTTAGTTTATTAGTAAGGTCAAAATAAAAAAATAAATTCTCTTCTATAAATCAGCAATGAACACCTAGAAATTGAAATGTAAAAAAACAGTACTAGTTACAATTGCATCAAAAATATGAAATATTTAGGAATAAATCTAACAAAAGTACACTGAAAACTACAGAACATTGCTGAAAGAAATCAAATGCCTAAATAAATGGAGAAATATACTATGTTTGTTTCTTGGAAGACTATTAACATGTTGCAATATTATTAACATGTTGGTTCTCCCCAAATTATCAATAGATTCAACACAATC
The DNA here is from genome assembly GCA_004026545.1 of Mormoops blainvillei. NCBI lineage: Eukaryota > Metazoa > Chordata > Mammalia > Chiroptera > Mormoopidae > Mormoops > Mormoops blainvillei. Next base: position 92,745 of record PVJD01005804.1, on the reverse strand, counting down.
CCAATCAAAATCGAGCAGGCTGTTTCAAAAAGTAAGTTAGGGCAGCCAAAACAATTTTGAAAAGAACAAAGTTAGATTACATATACTACCTGAATTCAAGACTCTAAGCTATAGATCAGACAGGGTGGTACTGGCTTAAGCATAGATGTAGTGATCAATGGAACTGAACAGAGAGACCAGACTAGATCCATTCATATATGGTCATTGTAGCCACATTAATGTTTAGTTTTTATAAGATAATGATAAATAAAATAAAAATCAGCAATTTTGACAAATTTGGAAAGTTAATGCAATGTCAGAAAGGATAGTTTTTTTTAAAAAAGTGCTAGGACAACTGGACCCTTAGTTCACACGATCTAGAAATATTAACTTGAAATGGATTATATGTCTAAACCTAACAGCTAAAACTATAATACTGCTTAAGAAAATATAGGAGAAAAATCTTGTGACTTTGGATTAAGCACATATTTTTTAGATAGAACACAAAAAGTATAAATTGTTAAAGGAAAAAAAAGATTAATGAAAAGATGTTCATCCTGGTAATTAGGGAAATGAAAATGAAAACCTCAGTGAGATACCACTCACACACAGGAGAATATCTAAAGTTAAAAAGTCTATATTGCTGGGAATGCAATATAGAACAGCCTTTGACACCAGGAAGCAGTCTTTTCAGACTGGCTTCTTTCACTTAGTAATATGCGTCTAAGTTTCTTCCATGTCTTTTCATGGCTTGATAGCTCTTTTTTTTCTTAGTGCTGACTCTTGGCAACCACTAAACATTTTACTTTTTCATAGTTTTGCGTTTTCCAGAATGTCATACAGTTGGACTCATACAATAATATTTAGCCTTTTCAGATTGTCTTCTTTCACTTAGTAATATACTTTCAAGGTCCTTCCATGTCTTTACCTGGCTTGATAGCTCATTAAAAAAAAACCTGAATAATATTCCATTGTCTAGCTATTTACCTATTCACCTGCTGAAAAGCATCTTGGTTGTTTCCAATTTTGTTAAGAAAAAAGCTGCTATAAACATCTGTGTGCCGAGTTTTGTGTGAACGAAAAAGAGTTTTCAACTCTTCTGGGTAAATACCAAGGAGCAGGATTTTGGGATCATACAGAGTAGGTTTAGTTTTGTAAGAAACTGCCAAACTGTCTTACAAAATGCCTGTATCATTCTGCATTCACACCAGCAATGAATGACAGTTCCTGTTGTTCCATATCTTTGCCAATATTTGTTGTCAGTGTTCTAGATTTTGGCCATAGAAGCACAGTGGTGTCTGCTGTTTTTATTTACATTTCCCTGATGGCATACCACATGGAGCATCTTTTCAAATGCATATTTGCCACCTACATATCTTCTTTGATGAAGATGTGTAGATGTCTGTTAAGGACTTTGGACCACTTTTTAGTAGGGTTTTTTGTTTTCGTACTGTTGAATTTTAAGACTTTTTATGTACTGTGCTTAACAGTCCTTTATGAGATATGTCCTTTGCAAACATGTTCTCCCAGTCTGTGGCTTCTCTTTTATGTCTTGACAGTGTCTTTCACAGAGCTGGAAATTTTAATTTTAATGAAGTCCAGCTTATCAATTCTTTTGATGGGTTGTGCCTTTGGTCTTGTATCTAAAAAGTCATCACCAAGTCCCAGATCATCTCAATTTTCTCCTATGCTGTCTTCTAGGAGTTTTAGTTTTGTGTTTTACATTTAGGTCTGTGATCTAATTTGAGGTAATTTTTGTGAAGGGTATAAGGTCTGTCTCTATTGGATGTCCTACTCTCCGAAAACTGTTTGTTGAAAAGACTATCATTTCTCCATTGTATTGCTTTTGCTCCTTTGTCAAAGATCAGCTGATTATTTTTATGTGGGTCTATTTCTGGGCTCTCTATTCTGTTCCACCTATTTGTCTATTCTTTCACCAAAACTGTACTGTCTTGATTACTGTGGCTTTGTAGTAAGTCTTGAAGTAAGGCATTGTTAGTCCTCAGTCTTTGTTGTTCTCCTTCAATACTGTTGGCTGTTCTGGGTCATTTGCTTCTCCATATAAACTTTAGAATTAGTTGTCATATATATGCATACGTGTAGGTATACAACATATCCTTTAAATTTTTTTCTTTCCTGTGCTTACACGTACAATCCATTTCTATCAGTAACATTTTTCTTTACAAATGATTTTCAAGAAGAGGGGGATCTGTGCTTCCCAGTTGAGATTTACTGTCTCATAGGGGCCACAGAAATGAAACACTAAATGCACCAGGTTTACGATGGGGATAGCGGGTTAACTAGACTTACTGTGATCATTTTGCAACATATATGAGTATCAAATCATTATGTTGTATACAAGAAACTAATATTATATTAATAATATTACATGTCAATTATAACTTGCTTTAAAAAAACAAAGCAACATCAAAAACAAAAAAGCCCTGCCTGGTGTGGCTCAGGGGATTGAGTGCTGGCGAACCTTTGGTTTGCTGGTTTGATTCCCAGCCAAGGCACATGCCTGGGTTGCGGGCCAGGTCCTCAGTAGGGGGCATATGAGAGGCAACCACACATTGATGTTTCTCTCCCTTTCTCCTTCCCTTCCCCTCTCTCTCTCAAAAAAAAAAAAAGGTATTTATGGAATACCTTCCATAAATGATGGAAGGTATTGATATATATTTTTAAAAGATTTTCTTTATTTTTAGAGAGAGGGAAGGGAGGGAGAGGGGGAAAGAAACACTGATGTGTGAGAGAAACATTGATGTGTGAGAGAAACACAGATCAGCTGCCTCTGGCACATGCCCAGTTCCGGGGCCTGGCCCGCAACCCAGGCATGTGCCCTAACTAGGAATCAAACCCACGACTGCTTGCTTTGCGGGATGCTACTCAACCAACTGAGCCATGCCAGTCAGGGCCGAGAGATATTTTTTAATGCAAATTCTATGTTTGGTTACCCTGATGGCCAAGATTTTTCTTTTTTAAATGAGTAAATTACATATTCTGGGTTTGTAGGGGGCTTAAAATGTTCAACATAACTGAATGTCCAAATAAGGGTGAAAAAAATCATGAAATAGTGTATAACCAATATAGGAGGTCTGTCCAGAAAGAATCCAGTCATGTAATATGAAAAAGAGACATTTAGTGAAGAAGATACAAAAAACAATTGTACATAGAACAATGACGCCTCAGTCCCCTTCAAAGTAGGCACCTTGGGACCTCACAGTTCTCCCAATCACCATCAGCTATCCCCGTCGTATTTCCCTGAATCTCATCAATGGTCTGAAATCTCTTTCCCTTCAAAGGTGACTATAGTTTTGGGAAAAGCCAGAAGTTGCAGGGCACCAAATCTGGGCTGTAGTGGGGCTGAGTCACCTGGGTGATTTCATGTTTTGCCAAAAAACTCTGCACAAGACATGATGCGTGAGCAGGTGCGTTGTCATGATGAAGCTGCCAAACCACCAGCTGCCCATAGCTGCGGCCCTCTGAATCATCTGAATACTTTCCACTGAGGAACATTCCAGCTTAGTGCAGAATCTGAAGCAGATTTGTTGCTCTACTCCCTCACTTTGAATGCGATGGCCACACAGTACATGTTCTCATCAATGGCGCATACCTCCTCCACTGACAAGTACAGTGAAGTCGTCATTGTTCACATATGTGCATTTCAGTCCACTCTCCTTGGCTGCCAGGTTAATCGATATTGTGCAAACTGTTCTCATTATATTAACAAAGGCTGGACTTGTTCTGGAGAGACCTCGTATATTATAGTGAATACAATTTGTAAATGACTTCATTTTTTTAAAGAGTAGTTTTAGGTTTTCAACAAAATTGAGAGGAATTATTTACCCCTACCCCCACGTGCATATTGTCCTCCCTCATTATCAATATCACTGCCCAGAGTGACACTTTTTTTTTTTTTTAAACCAATGATGAACCTACATTGACAGATCATAATCATCCAAAGCCCACAGTTTACCTTACAGTTCACTCCTGGTGTTACACATTCTATGGGTTTGGACCAATGCATAATGACATATGCCCATCATTACATCATGCCATTTTTCACTACCCTAAAAGTCCTCTGTGCTCTGCCTATTCAGATCTCTTTCCACCCCACCCCTGGGAACCACATATCTTTTTTATTGTCTCCACAGTTTTGCTTCCTAGAATCTCATATAATTATAATTATTCAGTATATAGTGTTTTCAGATTGTCTTCTTTCAGCTAGAAATATGTATTTAAGGTTCCTCCATGTCTTTATGGCTTGATAGCTCATTTCTTTTTAGCACTGAAAAGTAATTCCACTGTCTGAATGTACCAAGGTTAATGTATCCATTCATCTACTGAAGGACATCTTGGTTGTTTCCAATTCTGGCAATCATGACTAAAGCTGCTATAAATGTCTACATGCAGGATTTTGTTAGGACATATGTTTTCAACTCCTTTCAAATTCCAAGGAGCATGATTGCTGGATTGTATTGTAAAAGTATGTTTAGTTTTGTAAGGAAGTGCTAAATCATCTTTAATAATGACTGCACCATTTTGCATTCCTTCCATACTTTGGCAGCATTTGATGTTGTCAGTGTGCTGGATTTTGACCTAATAGGTGAATAGTGCACAATAGGATTTTTGATGATGTGAAAAAATGCACAAGATGTAATAATGGAAAACCATACATAATTATTCCTATTTTGTAAAAGGATGTATCACATTTTAGCAGGGATTATCTCTGTGAATTTTTTACTTTGTCTGTATTTTTAAAATATTCTATTTTTACAAATGCACACTATTGAGGAATTCAGAAAAAAATTATATTACCTTTACATAGCTTTTCCACCTTTATAAAAACTTAATTTACATGAAAATTATTTTAAAATTAAAAACTTGCATTATTAAATTTTAGCAAATTAATATAAGGAGACTCCCTGGGAGATTTCTGTTTAAGTTCTAGCTATACAATATTTTTATGTTCCAGCAATGTTAGACAAGCCACTTAAGGGCAATTTAACAAAAATTCTTTTTATTTGTAGCAATAGTAATAATCTTGTTACAGTATCACCAATAACAGCACGCACAAACTTTCTTTAAAGATGTATCACTGATATACTTTTGAAGCTGAAATGATTTTCAGAATCATCTAATTCATTTATCTTTGTAGATGAGGAAATTGAAGTCACTTGTGTAAGATTGCAATAACAGTTAGGACAGAGCTAGGTGGAGAACCTGGGTTCTGACTCGTACTTAGTTCATATTGTTTCTTATAATTAAACCGTGTCCTTGAATACAATGACCTTTTTGAAAGTTATTAGAAAAATTATAAGTGACATATTTTACAGTAGTATATGAGACATTTGTGGAAAAAAATTTTAGGTACTTACTTTTCCATTCAAAATGAAATTTTATTTATTGAGTTATGTAGAAAACAATAACTCACTTTAATACACACAAAAAACCTTGCAACTCAAGGGCAACTTTCATATATATCATGTTGAAATTAGATTATAGATCATATGGTGAAGCCTAGGAGACTGCATATAGTCCCCAGGTGGCTCATTATTGTCTCAGATGATAAAAAAGGACTGAAAAGAACATGAAGGTGATAACACAAGCATAGAACCTACTGAACCATGGCAACAGATGTTTCACTTTGAGGCCAGAAAACTATAGCAGTAACATGGGAATCATGTCACATAATCCTTTTATTTAAAGATGAAGTCTGTGACCTGAGTTTTACTTACTTAGTTTACAGAGTCACTTATTTACTGTTGAACCAACAAATGAACTAAAGCAGCAAATAGGGTTCTTTCCTACACATGTGATTGTTCAAAAAGCATGTAACTAAAACATACTGGGAAAACATTACAGTTGGTTAGACAGTATTTCTTTCATTTTAATTCTTCAAATTAATTTAGCTCCATCCCTATGGTAATATTAATAGGATACAACCATATACTGCCAGAAGAGAATGAATTCTGAAAATCCTAAAATGTGTTTGATAATCAGACTTTCTAAAACATGCAGAAGGCCATATTATTGCCAGAAAAGAATGAATTCTTCAACTTAATTGCATTTTTCTTTAATTCTATTTTAAAAAGTTATCAATTCCAGATACAGAACTAAATCAGATCACTAAGTACTTATAACTTAGAAACTTAGCTTACAGACTGCTCTCCTACTCTTTGCTTATTCAATTATGGAAATATGCATTGTGTGCCAATGATGTGAAAAGTTATGTTGGTAACATTTCAAGTGTACATGAGTTTAGAATCTTGGAGTAGAAATAAGATTTAATAAAAGACTCAATTTTTTTAAAAAAAGGTGATATGGTATTTGTCACTCACTTATTCTTTTAAATATATTTTATTGATTATGCTATTAACAATTGTCCCATTTTTTTCTCCCCTTTATTCCCCTCCGCCCTGCACCACCCACTCTCACCAGCATTCCCCTCCTTATTTCATGTCCATGGGTCATACATGTAAGTTCTTTGGCTTCTCCATTTCCTATACTATTCTTAACCTCCCCCTGTCTATTTTGTGCCTACATTTATGCTTATTCCTTGTACTTTCTCCCCCATTCCTCCCCCTCCCTGCTGATAATCCTCCATGTGATCTCCATTTCTGTGATTCTGTTCCGGTTCTAGGCGTTTGCTTAGTTTGTTTTTTGTTTTTTTAGGTTCGGTTGTTGATAGTTGTGAGTTGGTGTCATTTTACTGTTCATAGTTTTGATCGTCATCTTTTTCTTAGATAAGTCCCTTTAACATTTCATACAATAAGGGCTTGATGATGATGAACTCCTTTAACTTTACTTTATCTGGGAAGCACTTTATCTGCCCTTCCATTCTAAATGATAGCTTTGCTGGATAGAGTAATCCCGGATGTAGGCCCTTGCCTTTCATGACTTTGACTACTTCCTTCCAGCCCCTTCTTGCCTGTAAGGTTTCTTTTGAGAAATCAGTTGATAGTCTTATGGGAACTCTTTTGTAGGTAACTGTCTCCTTTCCTCTGGCTGCTTTTAAGATTCTCTCCTTATCTTTAATCTTGGGTAATGTAATTATAATGTGCCTCAGTGTATGCTTCCTTGGGTTCAGCTTCTTTGGGACTCTCTGAGCTTCCTGGACTTCCTCGAAGTCTATTTCCTTTGCCAAATTGGGGAAGTTCTTCATTATTTGTTCAAATAAGTTTTCAAAGTCTTGCTCTTCCTCTTCTCCTTCTGGCACCCCTATGATTCGGATGTTGGAGCATTTATAGTTGTCCCAGAGATTCCTCAGTCTCTCATTTTTTTGCGTTCTTGTTTCTTCATTCTGTCCTAGTTAAATGTTTATTTCTTCTTTCTGCTCCAAATTGTTGATTTGAGTCCCAGTTGCCTTCTCTTTACTGTTGGTTCCCTGTATATTTTTCTTTATTTTGCTTTGTGTAGCCTTCATTTTTTCCTCCATTTTGTGACCATTCTCAACTGTTTCTTTGAGCATCCAGATTACCAGTGTTTTGAACTCTGCATCTGTTAGGTTGGCTATCTCTTCATGGCTTAGTTCTGTTTTTGGAGCTTTGATCTGTTCTTTCATTTGGGCCATATATTTTTTTTTTTGTCTCAGGGCACCTATTATGTTGTGAGGGGCAGAGGCTTAGGTATTCACCAGGGTGGGGCAACCCACCTTCACTGCCTTGTGGTGCAGTCTGTGGGGGAGGGGTCTGAGAGGGAACAATGCAGCTTCCTTGACTCTTGGCCAGTTCTCAGTTGCTTTCCCAGCTACCCACAAGCAAATTGGGTCCTTCTGGTACCGATTCCTGGCTGGGTGGGTTTGTGTATGTCCTAGGACCCTGTGGGTCTCTGAAAGAAACTCTCCTGTGAGACTGGTAGTTTCTCCGGCCAACGCAATCCCTACAGGTTTTTACCGGTAGAGGTTTTGAGGCTTTCTTTTCCTGCACTGGAACCCCGGGTTGCATGGTCTGCCTCGCTCTCCAGCTGTTCCTCCCCATTTAATCTGCACGCAAATGTGGGACCACCTGGTCTGCCAGCCGCAGCCTTGCGGCGCATCCTTTCCACCCCGCCTACCTGTGTGAATGAATGTTTCTTCTTTTAACTCCTTGGTTGTCTGACTTTCATACAGTTCGATTTTCTGGCAGTTCTGGTTATTTTTTGTTCTTAAATTTGTTGTCGTCCTTCTTTTGGTTGTGGGAGGTGACAAAATGTATCTACCTATGCCTCCATCTTGGCCATGTCTCTCACTTATAAAAGGAATCTAACGAACAAAATAAACTAATGAGCAAAACAGAACCAGAGACATGAAAAACATGGGACAGACTGACAGCTGCCAGAGGAAAGAGGGGTGTCAGGGGGCATGATGGAAAGAAGGGGAAGGGATTAGTCAAAGAACATGTATGAATGACCCATGGACATGAACAATGGGGTGGGGATTGACTGCAGTTGGGGGAAATGGGCTGAGTGGAAGCAGGCAAAGAGGGAAAAATTGGAACCACTATAATAAATAAGAATAAAAAAATAATAATACAAGAATAAGCTCTGTGTTTCATGTTAAAAAATCAGGTGAGACTAAGGAATTATTGATACTTTTGTTAAGTGTATTAATGGCATTGTGGTTATATATAAAAATGTCCATAATTTTCACAGTTGTATACTGATGTAGTGTAAAATGATACCAATATCTTGAATTTGCTTTAAAATATTTCAGTAAAGATAAAAGAAAGCAAATATGGAAAAATCCTTAAATTATTAAAACTAGGCAATAGGTTCATTATGTCAAGTTTTTGTGTTTGAAAATTTCATTTAAAAATTAGAAAACAAGGCAAACAGTTCTCTAATGGTGTAACTGGCAAATTCATTTAACTACTCTGTGACTCAGCTTCACCATAAGTAAAATAATACTGCCTACATTGCACAGTTGTTGAATAACGCTGTTTCTCGACGAAAATTAGCTTAGGATTTTAAAAGGCTGTAGAGAACATGCCAACTCAGCTCTCTTCGGTACTGCTGGCACTAGGAATAGGCCTTACCCAGTCCCCTGACCCTGGTGGTGACTATAATAGGACTCCTGTGTGGAGTGCGTGTGTGGTTTGAGAAAGAGGGTCTAAGCTACAGATCTAAGTCTTTTACCTTTCTTCTGTGCCTTGATTCTAAATTGTCCTTTTGAGATTTCTAGGAATCTTTTGAAGTTACTAGCAATATCTGAATAACAAACCTGGTTAAAAGGTAGGTCAACTTTGTCCTGTTTTTCTCCCTTTTCTTGTCCACTTAAGAAAGGTAATAGAAGGGTACAAATTTTGAGTGGGTAGAAAAACAGATTTATCTGGGCCTAGTGGTATAGGTGATGAGACCAGTGATATGGGGGTAAAGGGAAGGAAAATCTTTGTGCAGAGTACCATCTACTTCTTCCTTTCCATTTAGTCCCACCATCTGGAACCCACAGTTCATATTAGGTCCAGACTTAGGCAAATTCCAAGTAGTAATGGGTTCACATGAAGGAAGGAAATGAAAGAGGAGAAAACAGAGAAGGGAAAATCCCAAGTGACTGCAGTAAGGAAGACTAGGAAGTTTTGGGGGGCAGTTCAAAAGACTAATTTAAATTTATGTAAGGCCTATATGAATAGGGCATTACTTGAAAATACTTGGTGGCAGAGGAGTTAATACCAAAGACAAGCCATGTTTTCCAAAAATAAACTATGTCCCAACCCTAGGTATTTATTTTTTTAAAGAGAGGACAAATCATTAACATGTTCATTTACTCAACTACCATCTCAGAATTGCCATCATCCTCAAATCCCAGAGGTTACACAATAAAGATTTTTAAAAATAAGATTGACATATAAAATTGCTATTTAAAATGCTATTAAAAGATAATTTTAACAGTGCTAAGAACAAGAAAACTGAGTCTTAACAGAGAAATAATAAAAAAAAGTTTGATTATTCCTTTTTAAAAAATATACGTCCAAGCAGCAAGTCCTCGTGGCTCTACTTCTAAGATATATTCCAAATGCGGGCATGTTTCTTCATCTCAACTGTCTCCACCATCTCTGGCTTAGATTATTGCAATAGTTTGCAAATATTCTCCCTGCTTCCTTCCTTTCTTGTGCCCTCTTATAATTCATTCATTCCATAGCAACCAGAGTGATTGTCTTAAAATGCAAATTAGATCACATAACTCCTGTCCTCATCTATTTTTCAATCGATTAATTCTTCTATTCTTAGAATATAGTTGAAATATCATTCCGAAGCCCACATAACCTAACCCATTCTTTCTCTCTACATCTCAGAGTTCATCAAGACACCACTCCCACTCTCATTCGTGTGGTATTTTCCTACTGCTCCAATAGGCCAAAACTTTTGTCTGGCCTAAAACCTTGGTTCTTACCATTGTTTTCTGCTTGGAATGTTATTTGCTCAGACCTTCAGATGGGTGACTCTTGTCATTCATGTGGCAGCTCAAAGAGGTTTTTTCTTACCACTCTATCTAACGTTGCTACCTAGTTACTATTACATAGTCCTTTTATATTTTCAGATTTTATTTTCATAACTGAAATAAACTTTCTTTCATTTGTTTACTTGTTTCTGTCAGCCTTCCCTCCCTAGAATATTGATTCCATGAGAATGAGTAGCTTCACTGATTGGCACATAGTAAGTTCTCAAAATTTGGAGGAAAAAATATAGTCTTTTTTTTAAGAACTGTTATCTTTGGTCTTATACAAACTGATCAAGTTGGGAGAGCTCTTCTAAGCCTGCCTCAGAATTAACTTTAAAACGGAAATGATTTAATCATTCCACTCCAAAGCTGTTAGACAGCTTCATTTAATACAGAAAACGTATTTTACCTTGACAACCTTTTATTGAGTTTTAATTCCTATCCTTCATCTATTAGTTCTTTTTTATTAAATATATTGGGGAGACATTGGTTAATAAAATTATATAGGTTTCAGTTGTATAATTCTGTAATACATCTTTTGAATATTGTATTATGTGTTCACCACCCATATCATTTATTAATCATGGTAAGAATGTACGCATGGACTAGAGAGAGCCCTAAGTCCTCTTAGCAGGCCTCCCAGGAGGTTAGTTTCTTTGGCATGTTAGACTCTCATCCTTTCTCAATTACCTTGAGGCTATACCTATGGAACCACTTTAGTTTGTCAATTTTAAGGTAAGGTGTCTGCTGGGTATGCATCATCTCATCTCTCTTCTCTATAGGCAACCACCTCTTGGTATTGTAGGCTGGTCAGACTCCCAATATATTTTAATATATTTATTCTGCAAATGTGCTTCTTTAAATAAATAATAAAAGTAAGCTCTAAAAAGTGAACAGCTATTATTACATGTATTTATTACACTATGATGGGAAAAAAATAAGGCTGAGGGTTGTTGGCAATAACACCTTCAAGGCATTTCCTACCATCTTAGATAGTGATATGAAATGTCTAAAGAATTTTAAGCCTATTTTAAAATGTATGTTTAAGTGGGCTTATCAGTTCTTGGGTCTTGGTAGACTGACGTTGAGAAAATTATATAAAGGTTAAGATTCCTTCAGTGTGTATGCCACATCACCAAGACCAATTCTAAGAATTATTAGTAGACCTTCTACTATTAAGAGGGCATATAAGCTGGCATAGTCATGAAATGTTCAATCTACATACATCTAGTTAAGAGTTGTAACCCAGAATTTTAAAAAGAAAGTCAACCTCATAAAAAAATCTGTCTTGTCTGTTGTAGTAGTCATCTTTAAAAAACTATACTCTTCCAATACAGCATTTCACCCTCCAAAAAGCTTATGTAAAAATTTTTATGTAGTCCAGAAAATAAACCAGATGATGAAATGTACTTATGCCTACTGTTTAAGTAGTTTTTAAAAAGATGTTTATTTTATTTTTTAGAGAAAGGGGAAGGGAGGGAGAAAGACAGGGAGAGAAACATCGATGTGAGAGAGAACAGGTTGCGTCTCACACACTCCCAACTAGGGACTGGGCTTTCAACTCAGGTATATGCCCTGACTGGGAATTGAACTGGTGACTTTTTGGTTCTCAGGCTGGTACTCAACTCACTAAGCCATGCCAGCCAGGGCTGTTTAAGTATTTTTAAAAACTTAGCTATTAGCTATTATCAAAAATCTTATTGTCCATAGGCCCTCATTTTTCCTAAGAAGTCTGAATACAGTATTTCAATAGGCAGTACTCTGCAACCAGACTAAATCCTAAAAATACATACCTAATTTTGTTGTTTTGAACTTCTAAGTACAATTTCTTATAGAACAATTGCAGAAGAAATACAGCCTACTTATAATACAGCCGAATGAATACATGCTGTATTTCTCTTCTTACTGTTCATCAAGAAGTCTGGTATCCTAGTGGTAAAGGAGGGGAGCTCTGAAACCTGGAGGACTGTATTTTATCCTTTGAGAGGCATTTCTGTACCTCCTTGATCATCATCAGTTGTTCCTAATACCTAAGGTATCAGTAAGGTGGCTACAGGCACTCTGAAATTACATGTGCCTATGAAACCCAGAAATCAAGCAAAACAAAATACCACATATCCTTTCAGAACAATATGCTTGACAAGGTCCCACATTTCCAGGTGTTTCAGTTCTTTTCCTGAGGGACATGAAAATAACTGGAACACAACAAAATAAGAGTGTGAATTATATGTATTATATAAAGGAATTCAGCTCAGCCTGGAAGCCTAAAGCTTGTAACCTGGTAGGTTTCATACCCTCTTTTTCTACTTATAAAATGGCAGAAATCATAAAACAAAACCACTGTAAATTTAACTCAGAAATAACAGGTAAATAGATAAATGTTAAATATATAGATAAATGTTAAATCTTCATTCTTCTCATTAGTCATTAAATTTTATATTTAAAAAAAATCAAGAAGTGGTAAATAAAGTTGGTGTGAGTCTTTATTGGACATCGGTCTATAGTTTAAGTGATTATGGAAGGAAATATGAAGAGGCTTTATCAGAGTAACCAAATAAATAACTTGGTTTAAAACATTTTCAAATTTGTTAAAATTTAAAGAAAACTAGTCTCATTTCTGTTTTTAACATTCATATGAACACTTCCAATATTATAGTATCTCCAGAAATTTTCAAAAATAAAGGTGAGATTATTTCTAAACACATAATTTATTTTATTTTTTAAAAAACCCTTTGAAATAGCATTAGAAGTAATGCCTGAATTGACACTGCACTTTAATTTTAGAAATACACAATACAGCACAACACAGCACCATCTCTACAGGAAATGACAAAACCTTAAAATCAGGAATGACAGTGTGTTGTATTTGTGTAAAATGATAGCTAACCCAGAAAGACAGGCATAGGGTGGCCCCATAGACAGGTAGACTAGAATGCTAATAAACATGGATGCTATACTGTTATTTGTCAATTATAGCTCAATAAACCTGAAAAAGAAAGTGATGGGAAAGGAAGGGAGGGAAATAAGAATTAAACAAAAAAGGGAAGATGTGATATACCACTATTTTGCCTATGTAATGTTATCCATCCATCCAACTAACCAACCAGTCATTAGAACACTTAAAAGAAAGTAGGAACCGTGCAATGCTTGTTCTTACTTAGACCAAGGCACACATTTTTTAGATGGCTGCTCAGAAGTGCTACTGGATCCCAGAACATAAAAATCTAATTGGTACTCACTGATTTCACCCCCACTCTTGGTCTCATCAGTAGTTAAGCGCTCACTGATTCAATCTTTTCAACTTTGGGATCAGTTGGTTCTCTAGTCATACATTCAACACTGACAAAGAGTTTTGAACCTGATCAGGTCCTCAAAAGCCTTTCTTACCACATAAAATCAAAATAAGGAAATTGAACGGCTTGGTATGAAAAGCTATGGAAATACACAGGCCACTGGAATATTGGAGCCATGCTCCAGATACAACTGGGAACTATATGCTTATCTCCCTCACTTTCCATTCAGAGAATTTAAAAAATATATTATATATAATATATATTATATATTTTTAGGTAGATATATAAATATCTAGTATATACACCCATAGATATATATCTATATATTACATTACTGTTATATATATTTATACATAGTTATATATTTATCTATATAAATATCTATAGATATTTATAAATATCTGCATCATCTTATCTTCCTTCTCTATAGGCAACCACCTCTTGGTACTTTAGACTGGTCAGAGTCCCAATATAGTTTAATATATTTATTCTGCAAATGTGCTTCTTTAAATAAATAATAAAAGTAAGCTCTAAAAAGTGAACAGCTATTATTACATGTATTTATTACACTATGATGGGAAAAAAATAAGGTTGAGGGTTGATGACCAAGAGTGGGGGTGAATTCAGTGAGTACCAATCAGATTTTTATGTTCTGGGATCCAGTAGCACTTCTGAGCAGCCATCTAAAAAATGTGTGCCTTGGTCTAAGTAAGAACAAGCCTTGCACAGTGCCTACTTTCTTTTAAGTGTTTTAATAACTGGTTGGTTAGTTGGATGGATGGATAACATTACATAGGCAAAACAGTGGTATATCACATCTTCCCAAACTAATGTATATTAATATCTATCTATAAATATAAATAGGTATTAAGTCTATAATATAGATTTATAATATATAAAGTATATTATATATATTTAAAGTGTATATACTTTAATAATACATAATATATTACTATATAATATATATTATGGTATATATATAGCCTAGCATTCAACCAGGACCTTCTCTCAACTCTGTTCAACATAATGCATAATGTTCAACATGCTATATTTACTGCAAAAGTAAAGACAGTGCTCTTGGAGAAAAACAATGCTGAATAACAATGTGCATATCGTTTGAGACTGTTAAGTTTCAGTTTCCTTTCTATGAAATAGTGATAATAGTAGCCTTCCTGCCTAACTCACAGGGTCATTGAAAGGATGACTACGATAGTGAATGTGAAAGTACTTGGGAACTGCTAAGCTATTATTACTATGTACATTCCTCTCTTGACCTTTTGAACTTTCTTCCAACTCAGTGTAACTATAAGGTTGGTTAGAATATCCAGATGCAGAAAATCAAAAGTAATGGGACTCTGGAGAGGGTAATAGAGAATAGAAATAAGGGAAATACTTATTAGGATAATCGGTTAGAACACAGAACATAGGAAGTTAGTCCCAGAATTAGAGTCGAGTCCTGATGTAAAAGGAGGACAGCTATTAGTGCTTACCCTTTGCAGACACCGGCCAATTCACCCAACACACGCAACCACCATGCTGAACTGTGATACTTTTAAGTGAATCACTGGGAACAAGTTGGGTCTGGAGGTGTAAGGGGAAGAACTTCCAACCCTGATGATCAGGCTCTTCTCCAATCCCTACGTTTAACAAGTTCTTCTACTCTTTGTGCCTAGCCCAGTTAATCAAAACTATTCCTGGTAAGAAAAGAGCTGTCACCGATTTCTTTTAGGGGTAGTCTTGTAATTATGATACCAGTAGCATATCAGCAGCATGTTCCCCTGTTTCCCTCGCTGCGATCTATTTATTTTGAATGGACAGGTTCAAAGTCAGAAAAATCGAGTTATGTTTTTACTTCTCCCAAGACTCAAGCCTCATTCTCCAAGCGTCAGTTCTCTCATCTGTAAAATGAATACTAACGGCGCCTGTCAGCTCCATCGCACCGCCACCGACAGGATGAATGAGACAGTGTCTGGAAAGCGCGAGGAGTGATGTCTGATAAACACCAAGTGCATCACCGTTTATAAAGTAGCACGGTGAGTCCCGTTATGCCCTCCCGCCTCAATGAAATCGCCGGGTTAGAACTGACACCCCCTTCAGCCACTGAAGAAAGCTTCGAAGCGCGCCGGGCAGATCCTCGCTGAATCTATTTCTGGGTAAGAGCAAGGAGAGACTCAGAGCCCCGCGGGAGGGGGCGGAGGGAAAGGAGGGTGGATGGAGGGGTTACGAGGAGCCTACCTGTTGTTCCGAATGCTGACCAGCACGCACAGCACCAGCTCCAAGTAGGTGCGCAGCACTTCCAGCCACCGGGTTGAGAGCTGCAGGGCCTCGACTTCTTCCCCGCCAGTCCCGGTGTCTGCGCCTCCTCCGTCGCCCGGGCCGCCGCCGCCTCCGCTCAGGTAATTCTCGGCGGCGAACTCAACGCGCAGCTCCCGCACGAACCAGCCGCACTTGCGCATGAGGAATTCGAGCCGAGGCTGCTCCGCGGGTGAGACCCGGAGGCAGATGCGGAGCTGGGGCCAGAGAGCCGGGTAGAAGAGGCACTCGCGCCAGTGCGAGCAGGAGGCCGAGGCCCGCAGCCGGTCGGGCGCGGGAAGGAAGGAGAAGATGTGCACGATCAGCTCGCTAGGCAACGACGCGGCCCCAGCCGCTTGCCCGCACAGAGCCATCCGGCCCCGCCGATGGCTGCCGGTCCCCGGTCGCCCCCGCAGACTCCGGAGCAGCCCCCGCAGCCGTTGCAGCTGCTGCAGCCGTAGCCACTGCCGCCGCCGCCACCGCGCCGCCCGGGTGGCCCCGGCTCGGGTTCGAGCTCCCGGCGGTCGGGGCTGCGGCACTGACAAGAACAACAACATCAATGACAAGGAAGAAGGGGGCGGAACCGTCGTGGGTCTCGGCAGAACCAAGTGGAGCACAAGTTGCGGAGAGGGGGAGAAGCGTCTGTGGGGGCGGCCTCCAGATAACCAGCTTCTGGCCTCTCAAACTCTACTCACGCGTCTCCGAGGCCAGCACACGTAGTAACTTCAAAACCGTCGTCTGTATTGCTTAAGGGTCCGGAAGCAGCAGGATTTATTGTAAGAAAACGGTGGCCCTCCCCACACCTGGAGGCGGAGGCAGAGCAGTGGTAGAAGCTTAGTTTGACGTCGCCAGTAGTGGGAGGGACTCCGCGCTGATCGGAGCGACTTCCGGAAGAGGGAAGCGCCCGGTTGCCGGTGGGGAGGGGAGACGCGGCACGTGATACCTGACGCACGCTGGTCGGGCGGAAAGGGAAGTGTGGGTGATGCTGCCTCTGAGCAGCCCTTCCCGCCACCCTGAGGGTGCGGAGTTCCGTGGAGTCTGGCAGTCGGTTAATTTGGGCGTTTAGGCGGTGGAAGTGGCAGAAGTCGAGTTAGTGCGAGGGGGTCGCAGCGCTTCTCTCATTCGTTTCTCGGTGGCTGGGCCGAAGACAGAGCTAAAGTGCCGAAGTGCAGGGACATGCTCAGCCGTCCCACCTGCCCAGAGTATTTTTAAGAGTTTCTGAGAGAGCTCCTAAGGAGGGGGACCCAGCGCACTCATGTGCGCGCCCGGACAGGCTGTTTGCGAGAGAAGCGCGTCCGAAGTGGCACAGGGACGTTCCCCCTGGGTCGGACCGGGCCGATAGACCTTCGCGCACACCTAGTTATGTAGGGAAGGAGTGAGGACAGCGCCACCCTTTGGGTTTAGAGGGATAGCGGGGAATAAGGCTAATGAGATCGGTTGGCTATCAGTCTTGTTCTCCAGGGTTTGAAGGAGACTCAGTTCCCAGTTATGAGATTTATAGGGCCCTAGTAGAAATGAAGCTGGTGGTTATAGTAAAAGTTTTCTTTAGTTTGAGAGAAGGATTTTCCGGAGAGTGTCCCTTAACTTCATCACAATCTGGGAAGTAGTTAACTGTTTGTAATGGGCGGTGAAGTCAGAAAGGAATATGACTTTATGTAATAATTGAGGATTACTTTAGTAAGGCTACCGCTTCAAAGCCTTAACTATGATCTTGGAACAGCCTTGTTCTCTTGTGGTAAACACCAAGAAGCTGTTCTATTAGATAATCGTAGTTCTTTGAGGGCAAAGCTCTGTTCATGCTTCTTTGATGCTTTTTGGTACCTTGCATATATGCCACGTTGCTACAATATTGTGTTAATCCCTCCGAGTTCTTTGCCGCTCAGTACCTGTTTAAAAAAAGAAACACTAACACTCATGGTAGGTCACTTCTCTGAACCTGTCTGCAAGAGTTCTATGTAATTATTGTATCTTATGCATAAATTAATGAGCGTTTAGGGAAACAGCAGTGCATTAGGAAGTTAAGACCTGGCGTTTTAATTTTTTATATCTTAAACTCAGTGATGTATTTTACAGTGAACTATAGACATCTAAATCTGCCACTTCTACCTACTTTAGTATGCATATTTATAAAAGCATATTACTATATAACAAAAAATATCACATTTAAAATAAATAACTTCTTAATGTTACCTAATATTCCATCTTTAAATTTATCCAGTTATCTCCCAGATGTCCTTTGTCCAGCTGTTTTGTCCAAACTAGGATCCAATTAGGGACCACACTTGTTTTTGGTTATGTATTTCAAGCCTTTTAAAATCTAAACAAGTCCTCTGCTCCCCAGTCTTTTCCTTCTCCGATTAACTAAAGAGGCCAGTCTTATTTTCCTGTAGAATATCTCACTTGCTGTAATTGTTCGGCTATTTTCTATTGGTGTTTAGCTTACTCCTCTAGACCTTGTATTTCCAATAAACCTGGACATAATGCTAAACACTTGACTAGATTTGTGACATCTTGATCTCCCTCATGTAACTGGGTCTGTGCTTTGTTTTTCTCCCTATGACAAAGT
Source organism: Mormoops blainvillei (assembly GCA_004026545.1). Lineage (NCBI taxonomy): Eukaryota > Metazoa > Chordata > Mammalia > Chiroptera > Mormoopidae > Mormoops > Mormoops blainvillei. The sequence continues at coordinate 74,198 of PVJD01005804.1, read as the reverse complement.
AATTTGAGGTTTCCCACAAATGTCCATCCTCCATCATTCATTCATTTAATGGCCTTAACACTAATTGATAATTCTTACCTGACTCATAATTTATTAGGAGTTTCTAAATCTTTCATTCCTTCCATATTTAACAGTATGTATTCTATAGAGTAGAAGTTTTATTTCATAAACTGGCAACATTTAGTTACCCTGAAATACAGCTGCTATTGGAAAGACAGAAAGAAATGCTTAATTCTGTTTCTTTTCGTACCAATTTTGAAAGTAACATTGCTCCAAAGAGTAACAAGTGAGTTTTTCTAGCTTTTATTTTTATTTTTTGAACATCATTATGTACTAATGGGTTTTGGGTATGTTTTAATCATTCTTGTTGTTTTTTAAATTTTGATGCTTCTACAACACCCCTCAAAGAATTCTGTATGATAATTACAATTTTAAAAATTCTTTGAACATTTTTTAGTAGATGTAATATTGGACTGGTGGGAGGGTGAGGCTGGATTTTGATCTTTTTTCATTTTTGCTTTTGCCGTGATTTAACTGGTGACCTTTAATCAAGCTGCCAGATCTTTTGGGGCCTCACTTTTTTCATCTATACAAATAGAGAGTTTTGGGAGCTCTGATGGTCTCTAACGTTAAAGAAAAAATAAGATTTTATGAGATACATTTTGCATATCATAAAATTCACCCATTTCAAGTACACAACTCATTGATTTTTAGTAATTTTACAAATGGTGCAACCGTCACTTTAAATCAGTTTTAGAATATTTTCATTTTATAAGATTCCACATGCCCATTTACAGGTGATTCCCACTTTTACCCCCAGGCAGCTACTAATAATGCTTTCTGTCTCTGTAAATTTGTCTTCAATGAACATTTTATATAAATGGAATCATACATTATTATATTATCTCTTGTGTCTGACTTCATGTTCTTGGGGTTCATCCATGATGTAGGATGTGCCAGTAATCCATTCCTTTTTTCTTGCTGAGTAGTATTTCATCATATGGATTCTTTTTTTTTTTGTCTACCCATTCACCAGCTGGTGGACATTTAGTTTGCCAGTTTTAGCTATGATAAATAACATGTGTATGAACTTTCATGTACGAGTCTTGTGGACATGTGTTTTCATTTGGGTAGATACCTAGGAGTGAAAGAGATAGCTTGTATGGTAGTGCTATGTTTAACTTTTTGAGAAACTGCCAAACTATTTTCCAAAGTGGCTACACCATTTTCATTCCCATAATCAATATACAGGGTGTGGCAAAAATAGGTTTATAGTTGTGAGTACATGAAACAGTTTATTCTTAGATTATGTATTAATTATTGTATTATTTTTCATATGAACAACTATAAACCTACTTTTGTCACACCCTGTATAAGGGTTTCCAATCTCTGACCTTTAGATAGTCTGGAAATATCCTCTGATTGATTTGAGAGTGATTTTTTTCATAATTTTTGCATGTTATTAGCAACAAATTACCTTTTCCTTGGATATCACTAATAATTAGTCTTTGGTTATTAGGAATAGTTCTTAAAGGAAATAAAAATATATCAATCTGCTATAAAATAAAATTCAACTTCTTAATGTTTTTGAATTTAACTTCCACTTTTATTTTTTCTGATTCTTTGACAGTTTTATTTTAATATTTATGTATTTATGTATTTATTTTTTATTGTCCAATTACAGTTGTCCCCATTTTCCCCCCATTACTCTCCCCTGCCCTACCCACCCCCATCTCCTGCATTCAATCCTCCCCCCGGCCCCCCATTGTCTTTGCCCATGGATCCTTTATACCTGTTCCTTGATGACCCTTCCTCTTCTTTGCCCCATTATCCCCCTCCGCCCTCCCCTCTGGTTACTGTCAATTTGTTCTTTATTTCCATGTCTCTGGTTATATTTTGCTTGCTTGTTTGTTTTGTTGTTTAGGTTTCACATATAGGTGAGATCATATGGTATTTGTCTTTTTTTTTAAGTAAATGTTCTTTATTTTACTACAAAGTAATTCTAAAGTTAAGTTTTATTGTACTAATGGAAATATATATATATTTATGTATTATTCAAGAGCATCTCTGGTGATAAGATTCCCAGATTGATAAGGATGAGAATAGACTTTTAATAAATAAGGTACATAGGCCCTTTAAAAATGGTAGTGTGTGGAATTTTAGTGAATTGAAGCTGGATTACATGAATCATGTTTTCCAACAACCAGAACATACTTACATATTATATATATTAAATATTATCTGTTATATATACATTTTGATATGATTTTTTAAAAGTTGTGAGTACATGATTTTTAAAAGGTGCAACAATTTTATGAATAAAAAATAGAATAAAAAATAATACATTTGCATGCCTTCTGAAGTAGCTGAATTTATCAAATAATAAAATGTCTAATTTTATAACTAAATATTTTAATGTGATATGGTATGATTAAAAAACTCATTATTTTTACTTCCAAATACTGTTTAATATTTGAAGAAAAAAGATTAGTTATAAGCAAACAATATTAAAAGTATTAATGTGAAATTAATATTTTTAAAAATTGTTCAAGTATAGTTGTCTCCATTTTCCGACCACCACTTTCCCTTCCCTTCCCACCCTCAACCCTTCCCCGCTTTGGCTTTGTCCATGGGTCCGTTATACATGCTCTTTGAAGACCTTTTCCGTTCTTTTCCCCTGTTATCCCCCTCCTCCCTCCTGTCTGGTTACTGTCAGTTTATGTCTTTCACCACCTGGCTTATTTCACTTAGCTTAATGCTCTCCACTTCCATCCATGGTGTCACCAAGGGTAGGAGTTCCTTGTTTCTTTCTGCTGCGTAGTATTCCATTGTGTAAATGTACCACAGTTTTTTGATTTCCTCATTTACTTATGGGGACTTAGGTTGTTTCTTGCACTTAACTTTCACTTTTAAATGAAGGATGGTAGGAATACGATTAATGACAATGAGCCAGGACATGAATTCATAAGACATGGTCTTGTCCAGTCACAATAATAAAACAGTAAATCCCAGTGATGTCATACAATTTATTTTTTTTAAGCCAACATCTTTAATATTAATCAATTAAATACTTACTGAGTTTGTGTATTCTTAGTATGTTAGGTGAGTTAGATTATTTCTCATGACATTTATTTATACTGTACTTGATAAAATATAAACTATTTTTGATAAAGTAACAAAATTGACTTCTAAAGGACAGAATCAAATTATATTTTGTGAAGTTATGATGCCTGAGCTATTCAAAGTGTGGGAGGAAGCACTGACATTACGAAGCTCATAAGTACTCAGTATTACTAAGCTCCTGGTTCCAAAGTGGCATATTGTCACTATAGCAACTACCCGTGCTTATTTTGGTTTGAAACCCAGGCAACAAATGGACAAGACTATAACATCAAGATGTATATGTACTCTGGTGGTTTGATACACATGCCTATTGATAATAAAAGGTTTGTTTTGTTTTTCTTATGTTTATTATGATTGATTCTTTTATAGAGGTGTCTTAATTCTTGTTAGTGTATTTTTCTGGAGAGAAATGTTCAGTATCCTTTAAACATCCTTTTCTAACATGCTAAACTTAGTGCCTTTTCCAGTTAGGTTGTTAAATGTATTTTTACTGTAGCTCTCTCTTCATTATTGTTTGGCAGCTTGACAGAAAACAATTATAAAAATATAACTTTATTATTAGCTACATCATGAAAAGGTTTTCAAGGCTACCAACAAATGTGCAAATAGCCTAAATTCAAACATTTCTAAAAAAAATGTGTTTTTCTGAGTAAGGTCTAGGTTTCAGACACTGTTGGCCAGTAGAGATGACATAAGTTTCTTCTAGTTATCTTTTGTCAGGCATCCAGAAATTTATTTAGAGGCACAGGAGCCTCCTGGGAGAATAGGACTGGGAACACGATCCCCTTCTCTCCTCCCTTGTCAGATGGATTGGAATGGTTCCTAGTGAGGTCATATTACAGGGAAAAGAAATAAGAGAGAAGGAAGCTTTTCTTTAGAGTAGGGTAAATCTGCAGTGGTGAACTTGGGTTCAGGACAAAAGACCAAGTCATTGGTCTTTTCCCCAGGTGTACCATGTTGCTGATATCAGAACTTTTCCTAACCAAGCCACTCACAAGTTGATTACGCAAGCTTATGAACTGGAAGATCTATATCAATAAAGTAGGGATTTATAGTTTATATCCTAAAGAAGAGGGGAGCAGTGAGAGAAGGACAATGTCACAGGGAGTGAGGAGGACTTTGGCTTACCAGAGGATACTTCCCCAATGGGAAAGTAGACTCTGTGTTTCCAGATTTCCTAGATTTTCAAGAGGAGCTAAAAGACTAATTTTTTAAGAGATGAAATGCCTTGATTGCCTGCTCATTAACATGAAAAGTTTTGTATGGGCAAAACAAAACCAGATTTAATTTGCAGGACATCAAGTTACCAAAGAGCTCTCATACACGTGGGCTGGGTCCACTTTGTGTCCCAGTAGCTAGCTCTGTTATCTCATTCCTGTGTATTAAGCCCACTCCAAGAGCAATTTTTTTCATTCACCCCTTTCAGAGTTTAAAGAAAAAAAGGTTTACCATTAACTTGAATTACTAATCTCTTTTATTCAAGAGGAGATGGGTGTTTTTAGAGGTAAATTTGTTGCTAAAAATATATTATAGACTGAATGTTGTTATCTTTGATGTAATTGATTCAGCCAATAAGGTTTCTTGACTTCTAGTTAAAATCAGGAATTGGCTGATTTTAATTATTTTGGTTGGAGTGGTACAGCTTATATTATAGACATACCACAGTGGGCCCACAAGGACTGTTACTCCAGGGTCACAATCTCTAGGAAATCATTTTAATTGGGTTCCTTTAACTAGCTTAAGTAAATGAGGGGACTTTTTCTTGTTTTTTACAGATAACTATAGGGAGTTTTGAGGACATCCATACTCATGCATCAGAGCATAGCTGAGTTTCACAGGAACAAGAATGGGAACCAAAAACAGGGACTGAGGTCTTTTCATCTCTCAGAGTACCCTAGTCTTTACTTCCTCCTTTCAGCAGGCTTCCTTTGTTTTGTTTTTTCATTTTATATGGGGTACCAACTGGTGGCCCTTACTAGTTTACAATATCTTCTAGCTCCAGTATTCACTTTCATTTGCAAATTTGCTCTTTGTCTCCAGCTGAAATTTTTGAGAGAATTTGATTGGGTTATTTTTGGAAGATAGGCCACCACAAAAGTTGATGACATTCCTACTGATTGGCTGCTTTAAAGCCAAGTATACCTGCCCTAGTCCCAATTAGCTGAATTTACAAGGATGGACTAATGTGATAAATGCTTTGGACTGATTGTTGTGGAGATTAGGGTGAAGAGAGCAAGGCGCTTTCTTCAAAACAAGGTGTGGGCCAGCAAACACTCTGAAATTTTCTAGTATAGTAAATACCATGGCTCAGTGACTTTTTATCCAGAGATACCTAGAACTCTGTATTGAACAAAAATGGCCTAAATGATAACTGATCTTTTAGGTAGTTCTCGAATAGTCTTCAGATAGTCTCTGGCTTCCCTTCCTACTGGAATATCCATCAAACTCTTCCTGATCACACTAGTTGAATAGCTGTAATACTTTGTCATGAAGAAATATATATTTCATAGTAAATTACTGTAATATTCTCATGGCAAAATATAATAATTTTATTTAATCCTTTGGAAAACTGTTTTTAGCCCATTAGGTGTTGAACAGGAGAAATGAAGTACACTTTCACATAATAAACATAAAATTCAAGTGTTGCTTTGCTCTAAGGCAAAGGCGTTTCACGTAATATGCCAGCTCTAGTCAGTTGGAGGCCGAGTGGTACTGTGGTAAAAGGATTTTGAAGTTGCTCCCTTGTTCTCCTGGGAGGAATGCCACGTGTGATGTCTGCTGTGGCCTGAAGGAGTTGTAGACCTGAATGACATATATTTTCTATCCTTAGTTTGCATTAATTATTGTCTAAATGATATAATCTCTTAATGTTTGTTTTCTGCTTTCCTCGTGTTGTACTTATACACTCTTCAGTGGATTGTATTCATGACAATGCCTTCATTTGTGAGCAGCAGCAGATCACTTAAGTATTAAATCTTATAAGTAAGTTTTTTGAGATAATTTTTAAAAGCTACAATAATGTTAAGTAAATTTCTAAATTTAAGAATTTATCATCTTTCAGTCAAGATGGAAGCATAGGTAAATATGCCTTGCCTCTGTGCACAGCTAAAGCAAAAAAAAAAAAAAAATACAGCTACACTGCAAAACAAATATTACCCAGAATAGTCAGAAAAACAAGCTGTGTCGAAGTCCGACAACCAAGGATTTAAAGAAGCCACATTTATCCAGACAGGTAGGAATGGCAGAGGCACAGAGAGGTGTGGAGACATGGAGTGGTGCAGAGAGGTGGGGAGATGGGAATGCATGGTCCCACAACCATGTGTGGTGGATAAAAAAATGGGAGGGATACTTTGGGAGTGAGGGATCTCAGCCCCAGTCCAGACCACCCAGCTGAGGGTCCCAGCACCAGGAAGATAAGTCCCCATAACTTCTGGCTGTAAAACTCAGTGGGGGTTGAGGTGGTGGAAGAAACTGCATTCTCTTGAAGGGCCCACAATGGTCTTAGGAGTCACGCAGACCCACACTCTCTGGTATTCAGCACCAGGGCAATAGCTGGAAGGGCACCAGTGGCATATGGGGAGAAAGTGAAGTGTGAGTGGGGAGACAGCTTCCTCCCAGGCAAAACTCTAGAGGCCAGACAGTGACATTGTCGCCTCTGCCAGCCTTCCCCCACACAGAGCAACAGAGCAGTGACACAAGTTGCCACACCCTGGCAATTACCTAAGCCTCCGCCACATATAACTTAACATGTGTGCTAAGATCAGAAGTCAAAGCAGCTCTACTTAATACACAGAAAGAAACACAGGGAGGCTGCCAAAATGAGGAGACAAAGAAGTATGGCCCAAATGAAAGAACAGAACAAAACTTCGGAAAAAGAACTAAATGAAATGGAGATAAGCAACCTATCAGATGCACAGTTCAAAATACTGGTTATCAGGATGCTCCAGGAACTCATTGGCTACTTCAAGAGCATAAAAAAGACCCAGGCAGAAATGAAGGTTAAATTAAGTGAAATAAGGAAAAGTCTATAAGGGAACCAGCAGTGGAGAGGATAAACCTGAGAAATCAATGATTTGGAACACAGGAAGGAAAAAGCATTCAATCAGAACAGCAGGAAGAAAAAAATTTTTAAAAAAGAGGATAGGCTTAGGAACCTCTGGGACATCTTTCATGTACTGACATCTGAATCACAGGGGTGCCAGAAAGGGAAGAGGAAGAGCAAAAAATTGAAAACACTTGAAAAAATAATGAAAGAAAACTTACTTAATTTGGTGAAGGAAATAGACATACAAATCTAGGAAATACAGAGAGTCCAAACAAGATGGACCCAAAGAGGACCACACCAGGACACATCATAATTAAAATGCCAAAGGCTAAAGATAGAGAATCTTAAAAGTAGCCTGAAAAAAGCAGAGGGTTACCTACAAAGGAGTTCTCTTAAGACTGTCAGCTGATTTCTCAAAAGAAAGCTTGTAGGCAAGAAGGGACTGGCAAGCAGTATTCAAAGGATGAAAAGCAAGGGCCTACAGCCTAGATTATTCTACCCAGCAAAGCTATCATTTAGAATGGAAGGACAGATAAAGTGCTTCCTAGACAAGGTAAAGCTAAAAGAGTTATCATCACCGAGCCCTTATGTGAAATGTTAAAGGGAATTATGTAGGAAAAAGAAGATAAAAACTACAAACATTAAAATGGTAATAAATTCATTACTATCAGTAATTGAATCCAAATAACAATCTAAGCAAACAAGCAGAACAGGAACAGAATCATAGATATGAAGATCATTTGGAGGGTTATCAGTTGGGAGGGGGAAGGGGGAACATGGGGGGAAACGGATAGGGCTTAAAAAGCACAAATTGGTAGGTATAAATTAGAAAGAGGATGTAAAGAACAGTATAGCTAATGGAGTAGCTAAAGAATTTATATGCATGACCCATGGACATGAACTAAGGAGGGTATTGCTGGAGGGAATGGTGGTACCAGCTAGAGGGGGCCAAAGGGGAAAAATTGGGACAACTGTAATAGCATAATCAATAAAATACATTAAAAAAAGAATTTATCATCTCAACTGGATTTTCTAGAAATGTGAACTACTTCATTTATATTGAATATTAAGGGAGGAGGACTTATGCTTTTACACTATAATGAAACTAACATTTTCTATTCACTTGAAGGATACAGAATTTCTCCAATAGTATTCAATTTATGTACTTGAAGACTCTCACATTTCTAAAATCTAGCCTTTAAGCAAGAAGTTTCTAGTAGGAATTTATTTTTTTCATAAAGAAATGCGTGAATAAGATAAAAAAAGTAGTACAAAAGTACTTTGATGAACAGCAACGATTTCTCATTCCTTCCCATTTTGAGGCCTACACATAGAAACAAACGTTTTGAAATATTTTGGGTTTTTTTTTAGGTAATTTAAAGTTATATTCCTATATCTACACTCTTTGACTGATTAAATATCTGTTTATTCCCTTTTATAAAAGATGAAGATTTAGTTTAATTACGTTATTCCCCTGTCCCTCTCCCATCTTTCTACCAATTTTTGATAGTTAATTAAAATTGTTAGTTTTTCTTTTGATTCTTATAATAACCAAGTTTTGCTGCATAGAAGCAATCTTTTGTGTACAAGAGGGTAGATTATGACAGATTATATAACTGTTCAGCAAATATTCACTTCTCCCCTCACTCACCTCTATGGGAAGAGGATACTTTCCACCCCTGCCTTAATCATTAATGTTGGGCTCGGTTTTGGGACTTACTTTGGCCAAAAGAATGTGGGCAGAAGTGACAGTGGACAAGTTTTGAGCCCAAGCCTTAAGAGGCATTAAATGTGTCCACTTACCCCTCTGGGAGTTTCTAACCTTTTCATAATAAAAAACGTTTCATGCATCTGCTGCTCACCATCAAGTCCCAGGTGTGAGAAACATGGAGAGGACATCAGATTGATCTATAGCTTGAAGCAGGACTGCCCCAGTTGACCTAAAGAATTTGTTTCTAAGTGAGAAATAGGTGCTTATTTTTTGTATGCCACTGAGATGTGGTTTCATGTTTCCAAAAAAAAAAAAAAAAGTTGAGTGTCCATTTCCTGTCCTGCGGGTGTTCGGTGGAGAGTGAAACACGCGGGAGGCTTTGCAGCACTGGGGAGAGAAGGAGAGTGCCGCCTCCAAGGAGGACACTTCCGTTCCCAGGTTTCCAGGGTTTTTATTGAGGCTGGTTACTAAGGGTGCATTGAATTGCTAACAATTGCATCTGTTCCCCGGGTATGGGAGGAGAGGGGTGAGAGAACGGTCAGGTAATGTTCACCAGGACAACCAGGAGGGAGGGAACACTGGTTCCTCTTCAATGGCCGCGTTTGTGCCAAGTTCCGCGTTTGGAACTCTGCTCTTGGAGTCACAGGTGCCCATACCAAGGGGCTCGAACTCCCACAGTTGAATAATATAAAAATGGGTACCTAGAAGTGGGGTGCTGCTATAAAAAAAAGTGTATGTCATTGGCTTTGGGACCGGCTGGTGGTGAGCAAGAAAAATGATGGGAGAGGCTGAAAAAAAAGGTAAATTGTGTTATCTAGCAGCGAAACATTTGATAAAACTGTTGTCTGTAGCAACCTGGGAGACAAAAGTATAACTAATGAAGCTGTACTATTGGGTAATGAAATTTTAAGGCAGAATGTTCAAAGCATAAGCTGGTTACTACTAGTTACACAAGGTGAGGTACTACAAGAATAACTGAGTCTACCATATCTGACCTCTTGGTTGTAATTATTCATGTTTCTCCCATTCTAACTACCTAGTACTTCATCTTAATATATTTGTCTGATGGACATACCTGCTGGCAGGCTTCCTTTAGTGTGAGTGGACAGAAAGCTGACTGTCAGGGTGCTGGTCTTCCAAATGCCACAAAGAAGAAGACCTGTCTCTAGGTCACTAAAACTATAGTATAAAATTAAATTTTCTGGTGATATTTTTCCCTCTCTCCCTTCTTTCCTTTTAATAAAAAGGCTCTAATTAATAAGGATGCTGGTTGCTAGAATACATAAACTTGAACATTTCAATGGCTTAACAAAACAGCAACTTGTTTTTTTATTTATTTAATAGTCTAGTGAAGGTTTTCCCTCTTAGTAGACAGCTTTCCTTCAAGCGATGATTTACTGCCTGAATGCCTTCCGTCTTGTGATTCTGCCTTCCTCAAAATGCCTTGTGATCCTCTGCCTCCTGCTAGTGGAAGGGGAAGAGAGAATGGAGGAGGCACTTCTTAATTTCTTTGGCAAGGAAATGACACATCACTACTTACATTTCATTGGCTAAAAGTAGTCATATGGTCCCACCTGGATACAAGAGAGTGAGAAATGATGTTTTTGGCTAAGCAATTACTTCTTGGGGACAACTCTATACTGTGGAAGGAGGTATATGAATTTTGGTTGACAGTTGACCATCTTTGCCACAAAGGAGAGTTATCCTCTTACGACTTTTGCCTGAGGGTGAGTATTAGGCTCCTTGTGTGCTTTGTAGGTGGAAGAAGGTGGAGGTAAAATATTTGATTGGCATAGGTTTTCTTATTCAATTAATCTCTGTTCTTATCTATTCTTCTCACCTCTTTCCTAATGTCCTTTAAAGACAGTTCCTTGGGTGTCTGAGTATCTGTTTCCCTTTGCTTTTGCCTTTAGTCTTTTGCTTAGAAATCTCACCTTTTTCAGTTCAGCTATCTCTCTGTGGGAAAATAACTTCTAAGTCTATATTTCTTATGCTCAGGTGACAGTTCTGAATCTAGAACTGTGTCCTGAAATTTGCTTTTACACTGTCTGCTATTACCTCAGACATAACATTTAAGACTGTTTGAATTTTTCCATATACTTTAAACCTTTCTCTCTCTCACTCTCTCTTTAAATGGCCGTACCATTCTTGTCATTCCCTAAGCTTAACACTTAGTGGTCTTCCTCTCTCTACTTAACTAGTCACAAAATCCTTCTAACTATTGCTGTCCTTTATTATGATCATTATCACATCTGACCCTTTCCATTTTTATTGTATTTTATCCAACATAGGATCTGGTCACCTGATGCCTAGATTTCTGCAATAACCCACTACCAATAGAATTTTCTCTTGAGTCCGTATACCATTTTCTTTGTAACTCTCACATGAAAATTGTGAATATGTATTTGGATTATATTTGTCTCTCTCTCTCACCATTGTCTTTTTCATCTTTGTATACCTGAGAGGCCTTGCAACACACATGGTACTCAACAAATGTTTTTGAGAATATGGTATTCTATCTATAATTTCTTCTCTTTCAATGTATTTTGTTCAGCATTGCCATATTCTTTCATTTACTTAACACATTTATTGAGTACTTATTATATGCCAAGGACTCCTCAGGTGGTAAAGGTATAGTAATCAAACAAGCAGAAACTCACAAATTCTGGTGGCTTATAGCCTAGGAGGTGGAGGAATAACAAAGCAGCAAAATACATACTGTGTGAGAAGGTGATAAATTGCAGAGGAGAAAAATAAACGAAGGAGGGAGGGAAAGTATCAAGGGTGAACGGCTGACATTTGGGTTAGGTGGTCAGGAAGGCCCTCTGTAAGTGTGGCATTTGAGTAAAGACTTGAAGGAAGTGAGGTAGGGAAGGCAGTGAATAGCTGGGGTTAAGAGGGTTCCAGGCAAAAGGAACAGCAGGTACAGAAGAGGTGAAAGTGTGAATATTGGGAGGGGCAGAGTGAGTTTGAAGATGAATAGTAGGAAACAAGGTAGATATTAGGGGAAGAGGTATTGAGTGGGAAAATGTAGATTGAGTAGGGCCTTGTAGGTCACAATTAGGAGTGGTTTTTACTCTGAATGAGATGGCTAGCCTTTGGAGGGCTTTTCATGTACAAGTGATGTGATCTGACTTAAATGTTAACACAATTATTTTGACAACTATATTGAGAATTGAGAGGAAATAAGGAGGTTAGTTAAGAGCTTCAACACAAATCTTGCCAGAGATCATGGTGGCTCAGACCTCAGTGATAGCAGTGAGAAGTATTCTGGTTTGGGATATATTTGAGTTGAAGCCAACAGAACTTTCTGCAGGATTGGATATGAGGGGAAAAGAAGACTCAAGAATTATTTGAAGGTCTTTGGCCTGAGCAGATATAGGATGAAGTTACCATTAACTGAGATGAAGGTGGCTCTGAGAGAACAGGTTTGGCAGGGTTTTTCAGGAATTAAGCTTTACATATGCTAAGTTTGTGATTCCTGCTTTACATCCAAGCAGAGTGAGACTGTGTAGGTTCATATAGGCATGCTAGATTGAAGTTCAGGAGTCATTGACATAGAGATAACATTGGAAACCATGAGACCGACTGAGTCATCTAGAGAATAAGTGTAGAAAGAAAAGAGATTAAGCTTTTTGAAATACCTTATTCCTTCATATCTCTGCTTTGTACATATATCCAAAGACTCCAGATTCTCTATGGCCTTTCACAGCATAGTTTCGTGTAAATCTCTTACTTCAGTCAAGCTGGGGTCCTTATGTTGCCTAACCTCTCCTTTTGCATTGCTGCTTTCCTATTTTTGCTCATTCTATTTCTTTTTTTTGAATGCTTTTTAAATCCTTTCAACCCAACTTAAATCCGGTTTTCTGCAAGCATCTTTATCTTATCACAGAATGATTTAATTCTTTTTCAAACACTAATTGTTCTATTTCATTTAGCAAAATTCTGCATCTTTATTTTACCCTCCTCCTTTTCTTGTCTGCTGTAAAGTTCATCATATTTTTATATATGTCCTATTTTCCTAATAAGCTAATAAGATCTGTGGTAGGGACCATGATTTTTTAATGTCTTCCGCAGTGATCAGAATCCCAGTTCTACTCCACAGAGGCAACATGGAGAAATAGTCTTTCCAAATGATAGAAAGCTGGAGGAAGAAGCACAGTCGTTCAGGAACATCTGGACATTGATTCTGCTTTCTTCCCTTAGATAAGAGTTACGACTCTTCTGGCGCTAGGTTTGGCTCAAGAATCAGCAGGAACCCAGATGTTTATAATTTTTTCCCATTAGAGGGCATAGCTTCTTAGGGTTTGTTCTTCCCAAACTGGTATGATGTAAGCCCCAAGCATAAAAGGGAAATGGAACCATAACAATTGATCTTGTCACATATTACAAGACCTTATGTTGCCCACTTACTGGTAGTGCGTGTCTCTAGAGGCCAGTGAAGGTTGGGCTGAGATATGCCACATCTGTTCTGCTCTGAGTACAAACTCACTACTGAAAATATTTTGTATTCTTGGCTAAGTAAGTCAAAAACTAAATGTAAAATTACTGTGTGTGTGTGTTTTCTTTCCTCTAATTCATAGCTAATTATTAATGTTTATTTAGGGCTTATGTGGACCAGTCACAGATCTAATATGTACTATTTTAATTCTCATAATGTCAGTATGAATTAACTGTTTTCAGCATATAACCATTTTCGGATAAGAAATGGAAGAAAAGAAGATCGAGTAGCTTCCTTTAATACTACTATCAATACTCAGTGGAGGAATGGGGTTTGAACCCAGGGGGTTTGGTTCAGAGCTTATATTATTTTATTTATTTATTTTTAATCCTCACCTGAGAATATGTTTTATTAATTTGTGAGAGAGGAAGGGAGAGACACAGAGAGAGAGAGAGAGAAACATAGATGTAAGAGAGAAACATCAATCTGTTGCCTCCTTATGTGCATGCCCCGACCGGGGATTGAACCTGCAACCTAGGTATGTGCCCTGACCAGGAACCAAAACTGAGACCTTTTTGGTGTATGGGAAGATGCTCCAACTAACTGAGCTACCTGGCCAGGGCCAGCGTCTTTTTTTAATCCTTACCAGAAGACATTTTTTTTTTTTGCTCTTTTTAGATGGAGGAGGAAGAGAGGGAGAGGGAGGGAGGGAGGGGGAAAGAGAGATAGAGAGAAAGAGAGGAACATTGATGTGAGAGAGAAACATGTATTGGCTGACTCCCATACAGGCCCTGACCAAAGACTGAACTCGTAACCCAGGCATGTGTCCTGGCTGGTGTATGGGTCATTGCTCCAACTAACAGCCACACTGGCCAGGGCCCAGAGCTTATATTTTTAACTGTGGTACTATACTAGCTTATCTGAAATGCTGCAAGGCAATTTTAATTATTTCTTTTTGTCTTTTGGTGGGTGCCTCCATAATATTAAGTAATACGCCACTATTTCTTGATTCATCAACAAAGGCAGTAACTATTGATGACCTGCCATTAAAGATCAGGCTTCAGTTCATTTATACTTGTGCTACTCTACTCTCCTTCAAATTTTATATAGTTTATCTTAATTGATGTTATTTCCTCTATCTGCAGTTCCAGTATACCTAAAACTTTATTTCCATGTTCCATTAACTTTAAGCAGTATCTCTTATTTCTCCCTTTATAAAATGAGGATATTATTATTTATACCCTTTTCTTCAGCTCTTTTACACCCTTTCTGCCATTTAATTTTTGTCAAATATTTGACAGAAGTTAAAATTATCAAAGTTGATAATATATTCTTTTTAAGGAAGGCAGTATAACATTGTGGTTATTAAGAATGAAGACATTGGAGCCAGCTGTCTAGGTTCAGATCCAAGCTTCATTATATCCTAGGTGTGGGAACTTGGCAAGTTATTTACACTCTCTCTGCCCCACTTTCTTCAGCCATGAAATGAGGATAATGTACTTATTTCACAGGATTATTATGATGATTTTTTGACTTAATATATATAAAATAGGACCTGGTAGGTAATAAGTACTGAATGAATGGCTGTATTAGCGTTATCATAATTATTCTGTAATCATAATTAACTCTTCCATGCTTTTATTTTATTCTAGAAGTTAAAACCAGTGGAAAATATTTAACAACCTATGAAAGAAAAAAATAGATAAATTGGACTTTATCAAAATTAAAAAGTTTTACTTTACAAAAGACAATGAAAAGGCAGGTTGTATCTGGGAGAAAATATTTGTAAATTATGTCTTTGGTAATGTGTATCCAGACTATGTAATATTTTTCTGAGGTATCATGGACACATTATTTTGGTTTTAGATATACAACATAATGATTCAATATTTGTATATATTGTGAAATGATTACCACGGTAAGTCTAGTTAACATCCATTGTTAATACATTGCCATATGTAGTTACGGAATTTAATATTCTTTTATTTTTTAATTTTATTTATTTTTAAAATTTATATTGAATTTTAAATTATATACATTTCATCTGTAATTCTATAATACATCATCTGTATATTGTGTATTCACCACCCCAGGTCAAGTCTCCTTCCATTACCATTTGTTCCCCCTTTACAACTACCTCCCCCAACTCCCTTTCCCTCTGGTAATCACCATACTGTTTTCTGTTTCTTTGAGGTTTTTTTATTTCTTAATCCCATCACCTTTTTCACCCAGCTCCTCAGGCCCCCTCCCCTCTGATAGCTGTCAGCGTGCTCTCTGTCTCTGAGTCTGTTTCTATTTTGTTTTGTTTTGTTCATTAGATTTCACATATGAGTGAGATCATGTGGCACTTCTCTTTCTCTGACTGGCTTATTTTACTTAGCATAATACTCTCCAGGTTCATCCATGCTGTTGCAAAATGTAAGATTTCCTTCTTTTTATGATCAAGTAGTGTTCTATGTCTAAATGTACCACAGGATTTTTAACCACTCATCTTGGATTGCTTCATATCTTGGCTATTGTACATAATGCTGCAATGAACATAGGGGTGCGTATATTTTTTTGAATTAGTGTTTCAGGTTTTTTCAGATAAATTCCCAGAAGTGGAATCACTGGGTCATAAGGCAGTTGCATTTTTAATTTTTTGAGGTGTCTTCATATTGCTTTACCCAGTGCCTGCACCAATCTGCATTCCCACCAACAGTGCGAAAGGGCTCCTTTTCCACCACATCCCCACCAGCACTTGTTTGTTGATTTATTGAGGGTAGCCATTCTGACAGACGTGAAATGATATTTCTCTGTGGTACTAATTTGCATTTCTCTGATGATTGTAATGTTGAGCATCTTTTCATAGGTCTTATTGGCTATCTGTATGTCCTGATTGGAGAAGTGTCTATTCATTTGCCAATTCTTTAATTAGAATGTTTGTTTTCTAATAAGTGGAAGCACTGGGATAGGCTTCCACTTATTTGTATCTACTTCAACGTCTTTCACCAGTGTCTCATAATTTTTCAAGGACAGGTCTTTTACATCCATGGTTAAATTTATTCCAAGGTTTTTTTTTAATGCATTAGTAAATGGGATTGTTTTCTTAATTTCTCATTTTGATAGTTCATTATTGGTGTATAAAAAAGCAACTTACTTCTGGATATTTATTTTGTGTCCTGCTACTTGACTGAATTCGTTTATCAGCTCTAGTAGATTTTTTGGTGGAATCTTCAGAGTTTTGTCTGTGCAATAACATGTCATCTGCAGATAATGAAAGTTTTACTTCTTCCTTTCCAATTTGGATGCTTTTTATTTCTTCTTTGTCTAATTGCTGTGGCTAGGACCTCTAGCACTATGTTGAATAAGAGTGGTGAAAACTGACATCCCTGTCATGTTTTTGATCTTAAGGTAAACGCTTTTAATTCTTCTACATTGAGTATTATGTTGGCTGTGGTTTTGTCATACATGGCCTTTATATTTTTGTTAGTTTTGAAATATTTTAAATTTATTTATTTTTAGACAGGGGGGACTAGAGGGTTAAAGAGAGGGAGAGAAACATGGATGTAAGAGAGACACATTGATTCAGTGTCTCTTGCACATACCCC
Source organism: Mormoops blainvillei (assembly GCA_004026545.1). Lineage (NCBI taxonomy): Eukaryota > Metazoa > Chordata > Mammalia > Chiroptera > Mormoopidae > Mormoops > Mormoops blainvillei. The sequence goes on along the minus strand of PVJD01005804.1, from coordinate 57,288 downwards.
AATGGTGGACCAAACCCACAACCTAGGCGTGTTCCCTGACCAGGAATCGAACTGGTGACCTTTTGCTTTGTGGGATGATGCCCAACATGCTGAGCCACACCGATGAATCTGGCCTTTATTACATTGAGGAATGTTCCCTTTATTCTCAGTTTTCAGAGTTTTTATCCTAAATGGGTGCTGGATTTTATTACATGCTCTTTCTGCATGTTGATATGATCATGTGATTTTTTAATTTTCATTTTGTTTATATGGTGTATCACATTTATTGATTTACAAATATTGTACCAATCTTGCATCCCTGGAATAAATCCCACTTGATCACGGTGTATGATCTTTTTGATGTATTGCTGCAATCTGGTTTTCTAATATTTTGTTGAGGATTTTAACATTTATGTTCATCAGGGAAATTGGCCTATAATTTTCTTTCTTTGTAGTGTCTTTATCTAGCTTTGTAATTAGGATAATGCTGGCCTCATAAAAAGAGCTTGAGAGGCTTCCCTCCACTTGAATTTTTTGGAATAGTTTGAGAAGTATAGGTGTTAGTTCTTCTTTGAATGTTTGATGAAATTCACCTGTGAAGCTATTCAGTCCAGGATTTTGTTTGTTGGGATTTTTGATTCTTACTTCAATTTCATTAGTTGTAATTGGTCTATTCAGATTATCTGATTTTTTACTGATTCATTTTGGAAGATTGTATGTTTCTAGGAATTTATCCATTTCATCCAGATTGTCCAATTTGTTCCAATATTGTTGTTCGTAATATTCTCTTACAGTCTTTTTTTTCTTTTCTTTTCTTTTTTTTTTTTTTTGATGTTACTTGTTAGTTAGTTCTCCTTCATTCCTGATTTTATTTATTTGGGTCCTCTGTCTCTCTCCCTCTCTCTCTCTTTTTATAGGTCTTCTATAAAGTTTGTAAATCTTGTTTATCTTTTCAAAGAACTAGCTCCTGGTTGCATTTGATCTTATGTACTTTTTTTTTGGACTCCATTTCTTTCTGCTCTGATCTTTATTATTTCCTTTCTTCTACTCATTTTGGGTTTTTTTTTAAAGTTTATTTAAGTGTAAAGTTAGAGTATTTATTTGAGCTTCTTCTTGTTTTATGAGATAGGCCTATAATGCTATGAATTCTCCTGTTAGGACTGCTTTCTCTGTTTCCCATACATTTTGGGTAGTTGTGCTCTCATTTTCATTCATCTCAAGGCATCTTTTGATTTTTTCTTGATTTTATTATTCATCCATTCATTGTTTAGTAACATGTTTTTAGCCTATATGTTAGTTTTTTGTTATTCCTTTTTTTTCTTCTGATTTCTGGTTTCATACCATTATGGTCAGAGAAGATGGTTGATATGATTTTAATCTTCTTAAATTTATTGAGACTTGATTTGTGTCCTAACATGGTCTATCCTAAAAAATATCCCATTACACTTGAAGAATAATTTATATTCTGCTGCTTTGTGGTGAAATTCTTTGAAGTTATCAGGTAAATCCACCTGATCGAGTATGTCATTTAAGGTCACTTTTTCCTTGTTGATTTTCTATCTGGAAGATCTATTCTTTGATGTTGATGGGGTGTTAAAAACCTATATGACTCTTTTACTCTCGATCTCTACATTTATGCTTATCAAGATTTGCTTTACATGTTTATGTGCTCCTATGTTGGGTGCATAAATGTTTACAGGGGTTATATCCACTTGTTGGGTTGCTCCCTTTATCATTATGGAGTGTCCTTCATTTTCTTACTATAGCCTTTGTTTTAAAGTCTACTTTGTCAGATATAAATATTGCTACTCCAGCTTTTTTTTTCTTTTCATTTGCATGCAATATGATTTTCTAACCCTTTACTTTTAGTCTTTGTGTATCTTTCAATCTGAGGTGCATCTGTTGGAGGCAGCATGTGTATGGGTCTTGTTTTCTTATCCATTCAGCTACCCTATGCCTTTTGATTAGGACATTTAAGCCATTTGCATTTTAGTGATTATTGATAGGTACATATTTATTGCTATTTTATCCTTTTAACTGTGTTCCTAGTGTTTTTTATTCTTCTTCCTCTTAAAGAAGACCATTTAACATTTGTTGTAATAATGGTTTGGTGGTAATAAACTCCTTTGGCTTTTTCTCGTGTGGGAAGCTCTTTATTTCTCCTTCAATTTTAAAGGATAGCCTTTCTGAGTAAAGTGGTCTTGGCTGTAGATCCTTTTTTAAAAAAATTACTTTGAATATTTCATGCTAATCCTTATGGCCTGTTAAGAAATTTGCTGTCAGCCTATGGGAGCTCCCTTGCAGGTAGCTGACTGTCTTTTAAAATTCTCTTTTTGGTTTTAACCACCGCCATTTTAATTATGTGTATCTTGCGTGGGGGACTTTTGGGTTCATATTGTTTGGGACTTTCTGTGCTTCCCAGATTTGTGTGTCTTTTCTTTACCATGGTAGGGAAATTTTCAGCAAGTAGGTTTTCCATCCCTTGCTTTCTCTCATTTGCTTCTTCTGGTGCCCCTATGATGGAGATGTTTTTATGTTTATGTTGTGTCAAAGGTCCCTTAAACAATCCTCATTTAAAAAAAATTTATTTTGCTGCTCTGATTGGTTGTTTACTACTACCTTGTTTTCTAAGGTACTGATCTGATTCTCTGCTTCATCCAACCTTCTGTTTATTCCTTATAGTGTGTTCTTCATTTTAGGTATTAAATTTTTCACTTCTGACTTTTTAAAATGGTTTCTATGTTCTTTCTTAATGCTTGCCGTCTCTTTGTTGAAGTTCTCACTTCAACAAAGTTCCTTGTGCATCCTTTTAACCCTTTTTGAACTCTGTATCTGGTAAATTACTTACCTCCATTTCATTTACCTCTTTTTCTGGAGATTTCTCCTGTCCTTTCATTTTGGAAATGTTTCTTTGTCTCCCCATTTTGGCTGCCTCTTTGTTTCTTTGTATTTGTTTCTATGTATTAGGTAGATCAGTTATGACTCCCAGACTTGGCAGGGTGGTCTTATGTAGTTAGTGTCCTGGGGGACCCAGTGATTGCAGTCTCTTTGATCACCTGAGCTGGGTGCTCCAGGCATGTCCCTTTTGTGTGGGTTATATGAGCCCTCCTGTTATAATGGAGTTTGGTTGCTATTGGCCTGTTTGTATATGATGTAGACATTCAGGCTGTCTAACCTTGAGTGTTGATCCTGACCACCCTGTATGAACTCTTATGCAGGTGTTGACACCTGGAAGTGAAATTCTCCTCAGCAGGGTCTGGTGCCTACCAATATCTCCCTTTGGATATGCTGCTTGTGATGCTACTTGGATCTTACTCTGATGTTGTCTGAAGCTGGGCACTGGGTGTGTTCATTCTGGGGCCTCTTGGGAGGGACTGTAGTACAGACCAATGTCAGATGCTGCCTGTGACTGGTGCTGCACAACCTGTTTGGAACTACAATGTGATCCACATTTTGTGGCTGCCTATGCTGGGCCTGGGTTTGTGTGGGAAAGATCAAGTTCACACGAATACTATCTTTTATAAGCACCAGTCCCAGGGGCAGGTCAGCAAAAGTCCCAAGGCACCTCGAGATTTGCCTCTTGACTGCGTCCACCAGTTGGATGCCTGATTGGCTCAGTCACTGAATGAGCCTCTGGTGGTACTTGAATTGCATGAGGCGGGCTCTGAGTGAGTCACCAGATTGGCATTCACCAGTTTGATGCAGGTTCAAATTCAGTGCCATTGCTGGGTTTGAGGCTACTCAGCAAAATCCCAGGGTATACCAAGTCTTGCTGCCCCATGCTGGGTGCCCATAGGCCATTTTGGTGGGATGGGGTCTTGGAGTCATCAGAGTGAGGCCAGCAGAGTCTATCAGACCCAAAGAGACCAAGATTTGGCTGTGTGAAGGAAGGGCTCTGCACTGCTAGGGTGTGTGAGGCAAAAATGGCCCCTGTCATCTAGCCGTGCAACTTAGTCTGTCCAAGATTCTGTCATGAGTCCCAACTCGATAGGGCAGGGCTACCAGGAGTCAGGAGTGTGAGGCTAGTGTATCTACTGTGATAGGGAGGTGCCAGTCAGGCCTGTGGGAAGGGTGCGGGGGAATGGCCCTGCACTAGAGCAATCCCACTCAGTCTGTCCTGGATTTTGCCCAGACATTGACAGGGCACGGCGAACTGGGATCAAAAGGTCGGGACCACCTGGAGCCCAAAGGATGGGGCTAGAGGATCTCCTGTAAAGGGGAGGTGCCTGTCATGTTCACCGGAAAGTAGGGGGAATGGTCCCCACCCCTAAGTTACACCAGTCAGTCACCGGCAACGTTGAGTCTGCCCAGAGCTCTATACCATGGCCCAGGCAGCTGACTCCTCAGCAGGGCTTGAGCCCCAACAGTGTGGGTTGACAGGGAGCCTGGGTGGATACAGTAAGGAAGGAATGCTCCCTCCAAGAAATATGGCATCTCTGGTGTGGCAGAGTGATTTACCATAGGGGCCCCAGTGGCTATCTTCTCAGCTCTTTCTCCAGAGCCACAAACTGCAGTCTCTCCTCACATGACTCCAGTCTACTCTGCCCTCTCTTTACTCGGGCCTAGGGTGAGTGGCTGCAAATGAGATCTTGTGCATTGGTTGGAAAGGTGCTTGTGTCTCTAGCACATTCCTGTCCCTTCCTGGCAGACAGAATCCCCACTGATTTTCACAACCAAATGTTATGTGGGTCCCTCTCCCCCACTCTGGTATCTGGGCTGGGGAGCCCAGCATGGGGTTGAGACCCCATGCTCCTCAGGGGGAACCTTTGCAGCTGAGATATCCTTCTAGAATTTCAGCCACTGCCTGTGGAAGTACGGCCAGCCCTTTCCACATCTCCACCCTTTCTACCAGTCTAGATATAGCTTCTTCTGAAATTCCTCGGTTATAAGACTTCTATTCTGCTTATCCTCATTGGGTTATTCAAGTTGATTGTTCTTTAATTTAATTGTAATTCCAGTTTGATCCTGGGAGAAGTGAGTATAGCATCCATGTAATTTGTTGCCATCTTGGATTGGGGGAGTTCTGTTTGTTTGACTCAGATGGAGACTTTATTGAGGACCAAATATTTCTTCTTAATAGGGAATTAGATTCAACAGAGAGGTCTGTGTGCCCCAAAGTTTCCCAGAATGGATATGATGGTCTCAGTAGGTGTCGGTTTTAACATTGTGATTCTGGGTTATGTAACTAATGTGGAGAATTCAAATAATACAAGTTCCATATTCCTTCGTACTTCAGCATTGCTGACTCGTCAAATAAATAAAATGAATTTATGCTAATGTTTACTCTTCATTGCCTGTTAAGAGCTGATGACCATTAATATTTTGTTTTATATCATTCTAGTTGTTGTTTTGAATTAACAAAAATTTGTACACAGTGAGGTTTGCCTTGCCTATACTTTTTATTGTCATTCACTTATTTATCATATACTAATTAGCTACAAAATACAGGTTCTGTTCCAGCTACTGGGAATATAAATGTAGAAAAGATATAGTTTCTGAATTTTAAGGAGCTTATGGATTGGCTATGGGAGACAGACATTGTAATAAAAGAGGTACTACAGTATATGTGCTAAGAGCAAAATATGTACAGGATAGAGGTCCCTACTAGGGAGTGGTCAGTTTTTGCATCAGAAGGATGGGGAACTGCTGTCAAGAAAGGCTTTACTGATGAAATGGTGCCTGGCTCCTGAAAGGTGAGAAGGTGTTTTTGTTAAGTTACTATTATATAATATAAAGTCTTTGAGGACAAATAACCTCATCTTCTACTTTTGTATACTAGCACAAAGGAAGAGTTTGTCAGTAAATGAAAAGACTCTTTAAGGTTGCTGAACAATTGCAAGTTTTTAACTATTGTAAAAGGTGTCTTTTTAGAAGCACCAATAGGTGGCAGTGTTGCCCCATGAGAAAATGACTGACTGACAAAGCTGGAAATGACTTTTCTGAATTTACAAACCTTGTAATGAGGATGTTCTGGGTTAAAAATGGATGAGAAAAAGTGAGTTCGAAATTTTTTTCTGTTCAGGCCAGCTTTTCCTTGAATGAACTGATGTCTGAGAAACATCTTCCCTCCCCCATTCTTCCTGAGCCCAAGGTCTCCGGTAAAAAATGGACTTGGACACCTCTCATTTCAAAGGCCCATGGGAGTATGAAGCCCTTCCTGAGATTTCTGCACTACATTGACCCAGAAAAAAAAACAACTGAGCTCCCTGCTTGATGTCCATTAAAAGCCCATTCCTATAAAACATTCATGAGTTTAAGAGCCTTTAGTGAAGATTTGGGGAAAGGATAGCAACAAAATTTTCACAGTAGTTATGCAAACAACCTGGAATGAATCAGGCAACCTCCCAGGCTGCAAAATGTTCTTTGACCACCCACCATTATAGAGTTTTACTGACTTATTTTGTTTTCGTTCTTTACCTGGTTGGCTCCTCTTTCTCCTTCTTAGCCCTGGAACTTTAGATTCTCCGCTCCCTCCCTCCTTCTCCTTCTAGTTTCCCTTGTTCCCTCTCCCATTCCCTCTTGAGTCTTTTTCTCCCTGTCTCTCTCCACTCCCCCAAACCCACCAAGCTGCTCTACAGTCGGGGGCCCTTCATTCAGTGTGATTCCCCCTCCCTAAAAGGCAGCGATGGCAGTTTCTTACCCTGAAACAGAAAGCAAAACATCTTTCTCTTTTCAGTGTAATAAAAATATTTTAAAATATATGCCCAGCACATATTAAAAACAAAACAAAACTGTGATCACCATGTTTAGCTGCTGATTGCTGGTGTTTTCTTACCAGGGTGTTATTAATGAGGTTCTTAATGTTCTTTACATGTCCCATTTGGCTTCCATGTGTCTAGAAAATAAACCCTACTTCCTTCCAGGGTCTATTATATTTGCATTATTTGCTGCTGAAGTAATTTTCCCCCTAGGATTCTTTATCTGCGTGTCTCAATGTGGTCATAGGATTAGTGCCAATTTGCAAACTGTGATTGGTCAGCTATAGGGGACCATTTCCCCCTCTAAACTTTGAAAAATTTCAATATGAAGGAAATTTGGAAATTTGTTGAAAGTATCTATAAGCTAGACTCTATGGTTATTAACATTGCATTTGCTTTCTATCCACCCATCTTATTTTTTGATGCATTTCAAAGTAAGTTGCAGGCATAAATGTACGCCTAGATTTTTATCATGCATCTAATTAAGTTTAATACTTCTCAGTTCTTTTTTTTTTTAAGGTAAAATTTATGTGAGAGTGAAATCTAAACCTTAAATGTACCCTTAAATAAGTTTTGACAAATGCAAAAGCCTCTTTTTTTCCCCCAAAGTAAATTGCAGACGTAAGTTTACTTCTCTCCTAGACATTTTAGCATGCATGTACCAAATCCATATTTTCTATGTTTAAGGAGTATAAAATGGTTAAATTCTGGACTTTTCTAGGTCTGAGTAAACTGTTGGGATGAAATTACTTATTAAAGTATAAGGGATTGTAGGTTAATTTTGTTTTATAGGTGTGCAGAAACACATCTCAGATTAAGGTCTGCATCTGTGGTTTTTTTGTTTCAGTTTAATCTCTCTGACATTACAAGTAAGGAGAAATGCTCAGAAGTGAAATGGCTAGCGCTTGTGTGTTAAGAGCAGGACTAGGTCTATTTTTTGATAGGTATCTCAGCCATGTGAAATGTTTTATACCTTTGGCACTCAGTAAATATTTGTTGTCACCAGACTAGCTGGCACAAAAATTTACTGCGTCTATTTTATGGCTATTGCTTGTTCACCTAGAAAATAATGATTGGATCATAGAAGTCAAAGCCATGGAGAGCATCACACATCTTTCTCAGCTGTTCATCAGTCACTACTTGAAGTAGGGTTAAAGGTAGAGGATACAGTATTGAAAGCTTTTTAAGGGCACATAGGTGCAGAAAGAATGGCAGCTAAATTCAGACAGAACAGCTTTGAGGTCCCAGCAGTAAAGAGACCTCGGTTCTGAGTTTTCTTATGCTTCCTGTTGGAGTTCCAACCTAGTGCGCCGCTGTTCCAGGGCCTTCGGGTGCATGCAGGTGAGTAATGACTACTTTTTAAATGTTTATTTGTAAAAATTGTGCTATATGCTTATACAATAGAAAAGGATATATAGCAAAACAGTGGCATGATATTTTACTACACTAAGTTATACTCAAGGAACTCAGGTACGTTTTCAAATGCTACACCAAATTTCAACACCCTAAATGCCCACAGAAGCCCATTATAAACGTTGCTTACTATTCCATGCTTGTGGGTATACCTCCCACCCACTGACTTAAAGTCAAATATGAAGAGAGAAACCTGTCTCTGGATTGCTGTCTTGGTCATCGGTCTTTTTCCTCCCAAATGGAAATTTGCTCTAGAAGAAATAATAACAATGGCATTTTGGTCACTGTTTAGTTGTGGAGAATAAAACTCACTCTAACTTGTTTAAACAAAAGGAGAGCTATCACAGAGCATGAAATGGCTTATAGAAACTTCCAGAAATATTTCCAAGCCATACTGGCTGTCAAGGGATTATTGCCTCTGTCACAATCAGAAGCTATAATATCAGAAAGAGACCACCACAGCTATCAGCTCCAGAGCCTCTGCTATGAGCAGAAAATAGCCTGTCAGCTTAGAAAGCTGCTGCTACAGCTGCTGTTGCAGACGGTGGCACTGTTGTTGCAAGCCACGCCCACCAAAATGGGCACCAAAGCCAGGCTTAACGTGATTGTAGGAACTTAAATAAAACCTAGTACCATAGGTGCGAGGGAGCGGAAATAGTTTTTAGTTTTTCAGTTTCAGCGTATTAGAAGAAGGGTTAGAATATGTAGTGGGTGAGCCATTTCACAGTACCTACTAGAAATGTCTAACACATGGAAAGTTGACCAAGATGGTGGCACAGGAGGCTCCGGAATATCCTCCCATGAATGCACCAAATGTAAGCTACACTCAAAGAAATTTCTTCTGGAAGAAATTTAGAAACAGTCTGAACAACTTCTACACATTGGGCAAATGAGAAAATACCCATTTAAAAACAGGCAGGAAAGGCTGAGACACACCCTTGCCGTAAACCCTACCCCCAGTAGAGTGCCATATGATTGAGAGGACCTCCAAATCCCAGCTTCTCTTTGAGGAGCAAGAAGTTTGGATGACACATTTAGTACCCCAAGTTTTAAGACACCCATCCCACCTAGCTCTGAAAACCGACAGGGCTTGGCTCCACAAGACCTATAAGACTATATTAAACAAAGCAATTTTTAATGGGTGTGCAAGTACATGACATGGTTGTCTTCCTAGGGCTTAGAGCCAGAAGGAGCCTGCAAAAATGTCCATCTCCCAGTCTTTCTCTGAAAGGACTCTAACTACCTACTTAGAAGCGGCTGCTCATGTAGCATATATCTAGTGGCTGGCTGTGATCATTCTTGGAGCCTGGAAGCCATTCTTCCTTATCAAGTCTTTATTTTAAATTCTTTCTATCCAAATAACTGGTGTGGTTTCTGCATCCTGACCATATGGACACTGATACAATTATCTTACTAATTGTTAAATATTTGGACAATTTAGGAGTATATTTTAATAGCATGTAGTATGCATTTATTATAACATTACGTAGAATATAATATATTTTCCAAGAAATTAATTATAGGTAAATAGAAATAGATTTTAAATAGGTATTATATTTACATGTATATAGATATAATATTAGATATATAGATACAATAGATATTATTTGTATTCTGTCTGTTTTAAATATCTATAAATAAAGGAGTTTAGCTTTTTGAAAAACTTGCTGCATTGCCCTTATTTTTCTAATTTTACTGTAGACAAATAAAAACTTTATCAGAGCCTCACTGGCCTGAGGACAGTCATTTGGGAACTACCTACTTTATAACACAGGATTAGATTTTATATTAAAATGTTTCACTTTGCCCTGGCTGGTGTAGCTCAGTGGATTGAGTGTGGGCCTGTGAATTCCTCAGGGCATATGTCTGGGTTGTAGGCCAGGTCCCCAGTAGGGGGCGTGCGAGAGGCAACCACACATTGATGTTTCCCTTTCTTTCTCCCTCCTTTCCCCTCTGTCTAAAAAAAAAAAAAAAAAATTAAAAAGAAGTTTCACTTTGGCCCAGACTCATGTTTAGGTGATATAATTTACATTTCTGAGTTACAAATCAAGCCAGATTGTTATACATATACTATTGAAGGATAGGATGTAAATGACAAACATAAAAATTTGGTTTGAGGTATTTAATTTGAAAATCTCTGAAGTAAGCCAGGTGGTGAAAGACAAATACCATATGATCTCACCTACAAGTGGAACCTAATCAATGAAAAAAAACAAGCAAGCAAAGTATAACCAGAAACATTGAAATAAAGAACCAACTGACAGTAACCAGAGGGTAGAGGGGAGAGGGGAGAGGGATAATGGGGGAAAATAGGGGAATGGCTGCCAAGGACATGTATAAAGGGCACATGGACAAAGCCAAAGAGGGTATGTTTGAAGGTGGGTGGTGGGGATGGGGGAGGAATTGTGGAGGGAAAATTGAGGCAACTGTACTTGAACAACAATAAAAAAATGCCCCCCCCCAAAAAAATCTTTGAGATCAGCATTGCTCTTTTGGTGTCTTTCATTGCCCTAGAACCCTTAAATTTAAGATAAAAATCGTAGATTTTGTGTCAGTGTACTTTCTTCCTTTATTCTTTGCAAACCCATAATGTTAAAAATGAATAAGTTATTACATATAAACAATGTGGGGAGGAGGCTCTGAATTGTTTCCCTTTCCTAGGATTGAACCTTTGCTGGGGTTTCTGGTCTGAGTGGTGAAATCAAAGTGAATCAGTTCTTTGTAGTCAAGGAAGTCACTTGTTAGTCTACCTGTTGATTAATTGAATGATTAAAAGAATGTGGAAATGAGTAAAAGATTGAATTAAATCTTTTCATTCTACTTGTCTAACTCATACTACAAAGCAGTTTATTTTCATTATTTATGCATGTACTTTTCCTCTTTTTCTCACCACACCTCTTAGTATTCTAGAACATCTTATGTTCTGTATTCTATGTCCATAATTTTGTGTTTGTTCTTGAACTTCCAAAATAACAATGCTTAAGTCTTAAAGTCTAAATTATATGATCTCAGGGGTTTATCTTGTCTGGATGTAGTGTCATAATAACCTAATTTATTAGAGAAGGATTACTGGTTTAGATTAACACCAGCATTTAAATGTATGTGGATATGGTACTGGTGAGAGAGCCAGTAATGACTTTATTTTCTTCTTTCTATAGAGTCTCCTTTTTATGACTGGATATGAATACTTCAAAAACCAAAACATAAAATTGTTTTGGTGAACTTAGATTTAGATGTAGGAGACTAATATGATTCTAAAGAATATTTAAGCTAAATTATTTCAAATGATTAAACTCATCCTTCTAATATTTGGGGATGTTATTTTATTAAACCACAATTATACTGACTTATTTAGAAATGATATAAATAGTGCTTTAAATTTTTTATTACTACACTTTTTTTGTTGGAACTTGTCATTTTGAATTACATCTATTTCAAAAAAAGTAATTCATTTTCTATGAACTTTGCTTGATCTCATCTTTAGCTTAATTCTAGAAATAGGTCATTTTTTGGTTGCCTCAAGTGGATATGATTGCTATTTAGCTATTGATTTTAGCTGTTTTCTTTCACTCATTTATAAAACCTTTGAATGTTTGCCAGAAAAACTCATGAATGAAAATTGTATGAATTTACAACAAATAAATGAGTAAAGGTGGTTAAGTATGTTGATAGAAGACACCTCATGTGATCACTGTCCAATGTGCAACTCAGAAGAGTTACCCCTTACTCTTCAGCACATGCAGTGGATACCCAGTGACCACATCTGTACAATGACTCTGACTTCCTGTCCGCTTATCCAGAAGGATTGACTTGATCCAACCTTGGTCAATCATATTCCTTTTCTCAATACATATTTAAATATTTTCTCAGTTTTAATTTCTAACATGGTAGTAATTGATTGATAGAAGTCATATAAAACGAACGTCCTTTGTGAGTCCTCCATAACCTTTAAGAGGGTGAAGGGATGGTGAGACCAAAAACTACTGGTGGTTTAGAGGAATCTAAATAGTTGTTTGAATGTTAGTTTTCATAGAATTACATGACTAGACTATATATGAACTTGATTGGATGTTTAGACATTATATTTTTGGGTCCTATAGTTGCCACAAATTTGAGCTCTATTAGTGTGCTCAAGGATTTTTAAGTATCTTTCTACTAAAATGGTACATGACCCTTATGACACACATTGCAGTAGACGTAACTGGCTGTTTATTATGGGAAAATTGATTTGCCTGCAAAAAGTTAAATAATTGTGAATTCTTCATTAAAGATTGAAGTGCATCTTATGACAGCTATGAATCATTCTAAACAGTTGATATTAAATAAGGTTTCAGGTCTTTAAATTACCATAATTTTTTCCTGAAGTTTAGACATTTATCTTGGATTACTTGAATTACAATACTTTGTATATCACTCCTTTTTAAAAAATTAATTGTTATGTTTATCTCATTTAGAGAATCTGCAAAAAATGGGTAAGATCCTTTAAAACATGCTGGTGAAAGTAATTTCAGTTAAGTTTAGGTAATAAAGATAACATGTAAGTGGAGACTAATCAATAGTACAAACAAGCAAGTTAAATGTAACTGGAGACATCGAAGTGAAGAACAAACTGAAAGTGAACAGAGGAGGGGGGGAAGGGAAGACAGGGGAAAGGAGAAGGGTGGTCAAGGAACATATATAGGGGACTCATGGACAAAGAACGGAGGTGGGGTCGAGGATGAGGAGAAAATAGACAAAACTATTTGAACAACAATAAAAATTAAAAGAAAAGATAACATATAACACTCCTTTTAATGTATGTAATCTCAAGGTTAAATTTTGAAAATTGTTTTTATCCCCACCCAAGGATATTTTTATTGATTTTTTTAGAGAGAGAGGAAAGAAGAGAGAAACATCAATTTGTTGCTTCCTGTATGCACTCTGACTGGGGATCGAACCTGCAACTTAGGCATGTGCTCTGTCTGGGAATCGAACTCACAAAACTTTTGGTGTTTGGAATGACGCTCCAACCATCTGAGCCACCCAGAGGGAGCCCAACATGCAAGTGTTGTAGAATGGTATCTCAAGTGACAATTTGAAATAATTGTAGAAGTGTGGAAATTGATGTATGTTTATTGTGATTATAAAATATGAAAACAAACAAATTCATTGTATTCATTGAACTAGATTATATGCTTATATGAAATATTTGAATTCTCTTTTTAGAGACAGTATGGAAGAGAGAAAAGAGTAAACATTGGAGAAGGCTATTATAAATTGTAAAGGATTCAATTATTTATACATTTTCAACTATTATTAAAATAAATGTAGCAAAACTTTTATCAGAATTACTTCCAAACATTTTATTTATTTATAGAGCCATTTTTAAATGTTGGATCATATGACAAAAGCCATCTAGTATTCTAAAAATTAATCTGACTATATAAAGTAAAACCTTAGTTAACTACCATGACAAGGTATACTTTTGGTTAATAAAATTTTTCACGTATCTATGAAAGCTTATGCCTTAAGCATCACAACATTTTTTGCTTTGAAGATCTGAAGCTGACTGTTTAAAACTGTACCCAGAATTTAAAAAAAAATTCAGGTATGGTGAGGCCAATAGTTCAGGAGATGATTGCCATTTAAAAAGATTAAATTAAAACATAAATAAAATTTAAAAAAAGCAAAAAAGAAAAAAGATAGTAAACTGTTACGGTTTATGGGTAGTAAGCATACTGTGCCATGCAGGGCCACATGGGGAAGCACCAAAGCTGGTCAGTACGCAGAAGGATTGAGGGGAAAGAAACCATGGGACAGAGCCTTTCTTGTGGTTTCTCTGGGAAAGAATGGGAAAGGTAGTGTGGGAGACTGAGCAAGTTTAGGAGATACAGGGTTGGACTCTAGTTGTCTGCTACTGGGCCTGAGGTGATTTAGACCCTGGGAGACAGTGTACGGAACCTCAGGAGCCTCATAAAAGGGGATGGGTTGGTGGTATGGACTCATCATTGGTTGACTAGTATATCAAAGGCACACTTACAGGTAAGTTATTTGGTATCTTTAGGAATTATCTAACCCAGGAATTCACCCAAGGTATCAAAATATCATAAAGTACAGAAAATAAAAAACATGATTAATACCATATGTTGATTTATTTACTTATTTTTAAATTGTCTTAGTCTCTGCACAGAATACAAGTTCCATGAGGGCGCTCTTTGTCTACTTTATGCTCTGCAACACTCCCAGAATTTAGAATGGTACCCGCACATGGTAATTGTTATTTCTTGGATCAAGGAAAGAACCAATGAACCATAAACCTATTCTTTTCATGCTTTCATTTTTTGTTATCTTCTAAGTTTAAGATCTCTTGGTCCTTGTTCCCTGCATTTTCTGCACCATTACATTAGTTGCTGAATCTGTCAGGGCTACTACTGAATTGTTTCTGGTATCTGTTTTTTGATTCAGGTTTGCAACTGATAACTTCAGGCCCTTATTAACTCTTGCATGGATTATGAACATACTAGTATTTTATGCCTTTTCCTTATTCTGTTTAGAAGTTTATATACCATTGTGACATTAATTATTTATTTTTCAACTGACAGCAATCCTGTGGGATCCTTATTTCAGCTATCTTCATTTTACAGAAATATAGACTGAGCTCAGGAAGACAAATAATTTGCCCAAGATGACTCATTTAGTGTAAATTGCAGAACTAGAAACTGATTCAGTTTCCTCCATCTTCTCTCTCTAGCCTCTTCTCTTATTATAGCTTGCCTGATTAATTTCATAGTTTTATCACTTCTTTGCTTTAGAATTTATTGCTGATTTTCAGGGCTTATAGACAAAGTCCAACCTCCTTAGTCTGGCATTTAAGGCTTTTACTATTGGTGTCTAATCTATTTTTTTTTTAACTTGCAAAATTATGTCCTACACTATAAGCACCAGCCACAGTGATCTCTATATAGAACTTGGACACACTGTCACCTGTGTGCTTGTGTTTTTGCCCTTTTCACCACTGGGACTGTTCATCTTGGCATGTTGCTAGATCATTCAAGGCTCTCCTTCTCCATGAACCATTTTTTATCACCTCTTCCTCTTTCCACCCTAGCTGTAGAGAAATTTCTCTTTTCTTCCATTGAACTCTGACCTTTTACCTGTAAACTCTTTTATAACACTTAGAGAAACAATCTTGGGATATGGTTATTTATGTTCATTTTATGTTCCCGTGAGTCTGTATCTACTGCTTGTGGGTTTTCTATAGTAGAAATCATCACTGAAAAGTTCTTGTTTGCTATGGTGCACTCATTTGACTCCTAACATCAGCAACTAGCCCATTGCTTTGTATGTACTGGTACCTTATCAGTATGCTTTGAATAAAAGATTACTTTTGGGGGTGAATTGAGACATATCATTCATTGAAAATACAATATTTAAAATTACTTAAGCATTCATATTAGGGTAAGTGAATTAATGTATTACTATAAAGCCTTAAGTTTTATTTGAGAACCCTTTGAAATCTTACTGTTACTGTATATTTTCATTTTAAACAATTTTTAATGAATTAAATTTATACTTTTTAAGTTTTTGAGTTAGAAGGCTTACATTCCATATTTAACACCACTTGAAGTTTTAAATTTATTTTTCTTTTTTCAAAATTTTAATTTTTTCACTTCAAATTTACATTCAATATGATTTTGTATTAGTTTCAGATGTATAGCATAGTGGGTAGATAATCATATAGTATACAATGTTCCCCCTGATATTTTCAGTACCCACCTGGCACCGTACATAGTTGTTACAATATTATTGACTATATTTTCTTTGGTATACTTTATATCACCATGACTATTTTTTAACTACCAACCTGATACTTCTCAATCCCTTCACATTTTTCACCCAGCTTCTCAAAGCCCTCCCTTGTGGTAATCACCAGTCTGTTCTCTGCATCTGCTTTGTTTATTTATATTATTCTTTAAGTTCCACATGTGAGTGAAATCATATGGTATTTGTCTTTCTCACACTGACTTATTTCACTGAGCATAATACCCTCTAGGTCCGTCCATGCTGTTGCAAATGGTAAGGTTTTGTTAACTTTTCTGGCTGAGTAATATTCCATTGTATATACGTACCACCATTTTTTTAATCCACTCATCTATTGATGGGCAACACAGTTTGCTTCCATAGCTTGGTTATTGTAAACAACACTGCAATGAATGCAGGGCTGCATGTATTTTTCTTGAACTAGTGTCTTGGGTTTCTTTGGATACATGCCCAGGAGTGGAATCACTGGGTCATAAAGCAGTTGCATTTTAAATTTTTTGAGGAACCTCCATACTGTTTTCCATAGTGGTTGCACCAGTCTACAGTCCCACTAAAAGTGCACAAGGGTTTCCTTCTCTCCACATCCTCACCAACTTTTGTTTGTTGATTTATTGACGATGGCCATTTTGACAGGTGTGAGGTGATATCTCATTGTGGTTTCAATTTGCATTTCTCTGATGATTAGTGACATTGAGTCTCTTTTCATATGTCTGTTGGCCATCTGCATGTCTTTTGAGAAGTATGAATTCAGGCCCTTTGCAATTTTTAAATTGTTCTTTTTTTAGTGTTGACTAGTATGAGTTCCTTATAAAATTTTGATATTAGTCCCTTATCAAATGTATCATTGGTAAATATATTCTCCCATTCAGTGTGTTGTTTTTTCACTTTGTGGATGGTTTCCTTTGTGAATCAAACTTTTTAGTTCAATGTAGTCCCATTTGTTTATTTTTTTCTTTTGTTTCCTTACCTGAGGAGATATATCAGAAAAAAATATTGGTAAGAGAAATGTCGGTGAATTCACTATTTTTTTTCCTAGGATTTTTATGGTTTCAAGTCTTACATTTAAGCCTTTAATCCATTTTGAGTTTATTCTAGTATATGGTATAAAAGAAGGTGGTATAGTTTCATTTTTTTGCATGAATATGTCCAATTTTCCCAGCACCATTTATTGAATAGATTGTCTCTACCCTCCACTTGAAGCTTTAAGTAGTGAGTGTTAAAACCCAGGACTTAGCATACAAAAGATAACTTGAGAGTCGCAACATCACAAAAAAAGATGTATTTTTGAGATCTCCATGATACACTGTATAATAATATGTTCTAGTGTGTGCCATGTTTTGGCACTTGTTACAAATACCTCTGTGTTACATAATATGCTACAGTCTGTAATATCAATTGGGAAGTTGGGAAAATGTACTTATTAGATTAATTTGAAAAAGTATTATTTTTAGATATATTATACAATATTCAATGTTTAACAAGTTCTGTTATTAAATGGAAAAGGGATTGATATTTAGTGCTTTTACTATTTTCCTATGACTGCTGTAACAAATAATCACAATCTTTGTGGCTTGAAACAATAGTAGTTTATTCTCTTACAATTCTGGAGGCCAGAAGTCCAAAATTTTTATCACTGGGTTGAAATAAAGGTGACGAGTAGGTGTGACACCCACTCTGGGACCTCCAGGAGTTAATACACTCCTTGCCTTTTACAGGTTCTTTGGCTTGTGGCTGCATGACTCCAATCTTCAAGGCCAGCATCTTTACATCTGTCAGAGCCCAGCTGTTCAGCTAGGGTAGGTTTTGGTGGTGAGAGGCCCAAGTGAAAGAAAGCACAAGGAGCTGACATAGGGGTTGCACTTCTCGTTGCAAGCAAGCACAGCAAGCACTCTTTATTGCTGGCGCACTTATTGCTGGCTACAGGGGTTTTTATACAAGCTTAGACAATGGTGGGATCAGGTCACAACTTAGGTCATTGAGGACTATAGTGCATGTGTAAAATGACATAGGCCTGGGCTGCCTGACCACAGGCATGTGATGATGACTTATAATTCCGGGCTGCCTGTCTGGGCTGACCTTCAAGGGTATGCACAATTCTGGGATGCCGGCCCTGGACAGATCCTCAGAGGCCCCCACACTCCAGGGCTCCCACAACATCTCTCTATGCTCTGTCTTTATATCATATTCTATTCTGTGTATTGTCAAATCTCCTTCTTATAAGGATACATGTAATTGCATTTAGGGCCCACCTGGATAATACAGAATGATCTCTCCATCTCCAGATCCTTAACTTTATCACTTGTGCAAAGACTTTTTTGTCCTTATAAGATAACATTTAGAGGTTTCTGGGATTGGACCTGATATCTTTGGGGGCCATTAAAAGTCTGTTATGGTAACCTAAAATAGCTTTCTAAAGAAGATAAGGAGTAATTGGAATTTTTAACAGTAATAACTGAAATTTTTATTTGAAATCTTCTGAGTAGAATGAATATCTTAGTAATGGGCAGAATGATTTAGTTTAACGCTTTGAAGTTACGATTGAATGTTATTGGCCAGTTAGTTGTAAACACATTGTAAAAACATGCTCTTCAGACTATTGTCCTTTGAAAAATTAGCAGGTTAAAGGGACATTCAAGTGTTGTAGGTTCTTCTTTTTTTTCCTACCTTCTTTTTTAAAAGTATTTTATTGATTATGCTATTACAGTTGTCCTTTTTTCTCTCCACTTTATCCCCCCTCTGTCTGGTACCTCCATTCCCTCCAGCATTCCCCCGTCCCGTAGTAGATGTCCATGGGTAATACATATAAGTTCTTTGGTTTCTCCATTTCCTGTCCTATTCTTAACCTCCCTGTGTCTATTTCGTACCTACCAATTGTGCTTCTTATTCCCCGTACCTTTCCCTCCATTCTCCCTCTTCCCTGTACCCACTGATAACCCTCCATGTGATCATTTCTGTGATTCTGTTCCTGTTCCAGTTATTTGCTTTGTTTGTTTTTTTAGGTTTGGTTATTGATACTTGTGAGTTTGTTGTCATTTCACTGTTCATAGTTTTGATCTTTTTCTTAGATAAGTCCCTTTAACATTTCACATAGTAATGGCTTGGTGAAGATGAACTCCTTTAGTTTTACCTTGTCTGGGAAGCACTTTATGTGCCCTTCCATTCTAAATGATAGCTTTGCTGGATAGAGTAATCTTGGATATAGGTCCTTGGTTTTCATAACTTTGAATACTTCTTTCTAGCCCCTTCTTGCCTGCAAGTTTTCTTTGAAGATATTGGGTGATAGTCTTATGGAATTCCTTTGTAGGTAACTCTCTTCTTTTCTCTTGCTGCTTTTTGGATTCTCTCAATATCTTTAATCTTTGGCAATTTAATTATGATGTATCTTGGTATGTTCTTCTTTGGGTCCAACTTGTTTGCAATTCTCTGAGCTTCCTGGATTTCTATGTCTATTTTCTTTACCAGACTGGGGAAGTTTTCTTTCATTATTTTTTCAAATAAAATTTCAATTTCTCACTCTTCCTCTTTTCCTCCTGACACCCCTATGATTTGGATGTTGGAATGTTTAAAGTCATGCTAGATGTTCCTAATCCTCTCCTCATTTTTTTGAATTCCTGTTTCTTCATTCTGTTCTGATTGAATGTTTATTTCTTCCTTTTGTTTCAAGTCATTGATTTGAGTGCTGGTTTCCTTCCCTTCACTGTTGGTTCCCTGTTTATTTTTCTTTATTTCACTTTGTTTAGCCTTCACTTTTTCCTTTATTTTGTGGTCATACTCAATCATTTCTGTGAGCATCAGTATTTTGAACTCTACATCTGATAGGCTGGCTATCTTCTCATCTCTTAATTCTTTTTCTGGAGTTTTGATCTGTTCCCATTTGGGCCATATTTCTTTGTCTCAGCACACCTGTTATATTGTAAGGGGAGGAGCCTTGGGTATTCACCAAGGTGGGGCAACTCACTTCACTGTGTTGTGGTGTTGTATGTAGGGGAGAGGTCAGAGAGGGAATAATGCCGCTTGCTTGGTTCTTGCTCCACTTTTCGTAACTTCTCCTGCTTCCCACATGCGAATTAATGCCCTTGCAGGTGCTGCCCTGGTGCTGATTCCCAGGTGGGTGATTTGTGTAAGTTATAGGACCCTGAGGACCCCTCCAATGGACTCCTCTGTGAGACTGACAGTTTCGCCCACTGCAGCAGCACCCGCTGGTTTTTACTGCTGAAGGTTTTGATGTTTTGTTTTTCCTGGTGCTGGGACCCTGAGTTGCATGGTCTGTTTTGCTCTCCAGTTGTTTCTCCCAGTTTATGTGCAAATGAATGTGGGACTGCCCAGTCTGCCAGCTGCTTCCTTGCCGTGTGTCCTCTCTGCCCCTCCTACAAGTCTGGATGAATGTTTCTTCTTTAAATCCTTGGTTGTATGGTTTCCATACAGTTCGATTTTTTGGCAGTTCTGATTGTTTTTTGTTTTTAAATTGGTGTTATCTTTCTTTTGTTTGTGTGAGGAAGTGAATTGTATCTACCTACATCTCCATCTTGGCTGGGAGCCTCCTGTTATAGGCTCTTCTAATGCTTTGGAACATTTAACATGCTGGAGGTAATGATCTCACTTCAGAAATGGATTCTGTGAAATATGGTAACATGCTATTCAGTTTCTTATTGCTTGTGGAAATTATAATCCAACTAGCAATGATTAATACTGAAGAATGTAAGAGCAGTGTAAGTTAATTTTTTAAGTAAATGTTTTATTGAAGCATAACACACATTCAGAAAACTGCAAAAATCATAAATGTGTAGCTTGATGAATTTTCACAAAATGGACACACACATCTGAACAGCATTCAGATAAGAATACAACATTATACCCTGACTGGTGTGACTCAGCTGACTGGGCATCGTCACTCAAAATAAAAGGTTGCTGGTTTGATTCCTAGTCAGGGCATGTGTCTGGGTTGCAGGTCCCTGGTCAGAGTGCATACAAGAGGCAGCAGATCAATGTTTCTGTCTCACATTGATGTTTCTCTCTCTCTCTTTCTCCTTCCCCTCCCTTCTCACTTAAAATAAATAAATAAAATCTTTAAAAAAAGAATTCCTAGAATTACTAGAATTACAACATTACTAGCACCCCAGGAATTCTGCCTTGCACCCATTCCCAGCCATTATACCAACTTCTGACTTCTTTTGCCAAAGATAGGCTTTGCCTGTCTCTTGATGTGTATGTAAACAGAATAATGTACTAAGTACTCTTTTGTGCCCCACTTCTTTTGTTCAACATTTTGTGAATTGAGGATGTTTTTGCATGTAGCAGTAGTTCTTTCAACTTTGTTAGTATGATATTTTATTTTATGAACACACAGTAATTTTATCAGTTTTTTTGGTGAATGACATTTATGTTGTTCCCATTTTGGAGCTATTAAAACTAGTGCTTCTCTGAACATCCTTGTTAATGCTCTTTGGTACACATTCGTAAGGATATCTGTGGGTATATACCTAGGGGTAGAAATGCTGGGTCAAATGGTTTAGTGTGTATGATTTTAGTAGATACTATCAAATAGTTACACAGAGGTCAGACCATTTTAAACTGTCACCAATAAGCTTTCCTACTGTTCCACAGTCTACCCAATATTTAAATTTAAGCCAGTCTGGTGAGTATGTGTTGATGTTTCATTTGTGAGTTTGATTTGCATTTCTCTGATAACTAATGAAACTGAACACTTTTTCATATCCATATAGATTATTTGGATATATTCTGACTCATTTGCTGATCATTTTTTCCTATTGAGTTGTCTGTTTTTTCCTTCTTTATTAAAAAATTATTTGTAGTTGGTACAAGTTCTTTGTTAATGGATATATTGCCAGAATCTTTTCCACTTTTGACTTGCCTTTTCATTTTCTTCATTGTATCTTTTGATGTCCAGAAATTGTTAATATTAATGTAGTTCAATTTCTTAATCTTTTCTTTTGTAATTAGCACACACAACCACCAAACCAGTATTACAAGAAATGTTAAAGGGTCTTTTTTAAGAAGAGGAATTTTTAAAAAAGAGTGAGTAACATAGTTATAAAGAATAAAATGGCAATAATACATACCTATCAATAATCACCTTAAATGTAAATGGATTAAATATTCATATTAAAAGAAAAGGAGTATCTAAATGGATAAGAAAACAAGAGCCACACTCTACAAGAGACCCAACCCTGGAACAAAAGATACAGACTGAAAGAAAAGGAAGGAAAGGATATATCATGCAAATGGAAATTAAAACAAAAAGCAGGGGTAGCAGTAGTTATATCAGACAAAATATATTTAAAGCAAAGTCTATAATAACAGACAGTGAAGGACAATCCATAATGTTAAAGTTATCAATCCAATAAGAGGACATAACTCTGGTAAATATTTATGCACCCCACATAGGAGCAACTAAATATATAAAAAACATCTTGATGGACATCAGTGGAAAGATCAACAGTAATAAAGTTCGAGTTAGTGATTGTAACACATCATTGACATTAATGGGTAGGTCTCCAGGACCAAAAAAAAAAAAGGGAAGAGGAACCTTAAACAACACAGTAGACTAGATGGATTTAATTGATATTTTGAGAGCATGTCACAGCCAGGCAGCAGAATATACACTTAAAAAAAAATCCTTGCCTGAACATACATCCACTGATTTTTAGAAAGAATGAGAGAAAACATCAATATGAGAGAGAAACATTGACTGGTGACCTCTTATATATGCCCCTACTGGGACTGAATCCACTGCCTATGTGTGTGCCCTGAACAGGAATCAAACCTGTGACTTTTCGGTGTACAGGATGACATTCTAACCAAGGAGCCACACCAGCCAGGGCAGAAATACTCTTTTTGCAAGGGCACATGGAACATTATTTAGGATAGACCTCATGTTAGGACAGAAAATATGTTTCAATAAATTTAAGAAGATTGAAATTATATCAAGTATCTTTTTTGACTATAGTGTTATGAAACTAGAAATCAATTAGTGTAAAAAAAGAAAAACAAACATGGAGGCTAAATAATTTTACTAAAAAATGAATGGGTCAAAAATGAGATCAAGGAAGAAAGCAAAAATTACCCTGAGACCATTAAAAATGAACATGACACACCTGAAAACCTATGGAACACAGAGAAAACAGTCCTAAGAGGGAAATTCATAACAACAGTCCTACCAACAAGAAGCAAGAAATATCTCAAATGATCTCACCTCACGCCTACAGTAACTAGAAAAAGAACAAATGAAGCCAAAAGCAAGTGGTAGGAAGGAAATAATAAAGATTAGAGTGGAAATAAATGATATAGAGTATAAAAAAACTACAATCAATCAGTGAAAGCAAAAGCAGTTTGTTTGAAAAAAATAAAAAAGATTAACAGACATTTAAACAGATTTATTAAGAAAAAAGAGGGCCAAATAAAATCAGGAATGAAAGAGAAGTAACAACTGGCACCAAAAAATTTAAAGGATTGTAAGAAAATATTAAAAACAACTATATGCCAACAAATTAGATAATCTGGATGATATGGATAAATTCCTAGAAACATACAAATTTCAAAACTGAATCAGGAAGAATTAGGAAATCTGAACAGAATGTTCAAGTGATAAAATTGAAGCACTAATCAAAAAACTTCTAGCAAACAAAGTCCTGGACCAGATGGCTTTGCAGGTGATTTTTACCTAATATTCGAAGAAGAGCTAGCACTTATCCTTCTCAAACTATTCCAAAATATTCAACAGGAGGGAAAATTCCCAAGCTTATTTTGTGAGGCCAGCATTATTATTATTCCAAACCAGATGAAGACACTACAGAGAATGAAATTTATAGGCCAATACCCCTGATGAAAATAGATGCTAAAATCCTCAACAAAATATTAGCAAACCAGATTGCAACAATACATTAAAAAGATCATACACCATGATCAAGTGGATTTATTCTGGAGATGCTTTGGTGCAATTGACACAAATCAATACATATGATACACCATAGAAACAAAATAAAAATCCAATGATCATATCGATCGATGCAGGAAAAGCATTTGATAAAAACCAGCAACGATTTATGATAAAAAATTGTAAGCAAAGTGTGAATAGAGGGAACATACTTTAACATAATAAAGGCCATATATAACAAACTCACAACTAACATTTTACTCAACAAGGAAAAACTAAAAGCATGTCCCTTCAGGATAGGAACAAGACAGGGATGTCCAATATCACCACTCTTAATCAACATAGCACTGGAAAACTTAGCTACAGCAATCAGACAAGAAGAAGAAATAAAAGGTATTCAAGTTGGAAAGGGAGAAGTGAAGGTCTCATTATCTGAAGATGACATGACACAGTATCTAGAGAATCCTAAGGACTCCATCAAAAACCTGCTAGAACTGATAAATGAATTCAATAATCTATCAGGATACAAAATTAATATTCAGAATTTGGTAGCATCCTATTATAGCAATAATGAACTATCGGAAAAGGAAACTATGAAAACAATTCAATTTATAATTGCACCAACCCCCCCCCCCCCACCAAATACCAAGGAATGAATTTAACCAAGGAGGTAAAAGACTTATACCTGAAAAATTATAAGGCACTGAAGAAAGAAATTGGAGAACATACAAGTAAATGCAAGCATATACCATGTTTATAGATCGGAAGCATTAGCATCATTAAAATGTCCATACAACCCAAAGTTAGCTATAGATTTAACACAATACTTGTCAAAATAGCAATGGTGTATTTAGCAGAACTAGAACAAATAATCTAAAAATTTATATGGAATCACAAAAAACCCAAATAGCCTCAACAATACTATGAAAGGGCAAAGCTGAGGCTATCACACTACCCCATATAAAACTATACTACAAGGCCATAGTAATCAAAACAGCATGGTACTGGCATAAAAACTGACCCCAGATCAATGGAACAGAATAGAGAGCCCAGGAATAAAACAACATCTAATAATAGACTGTTTTTAAAATGAATTAAAGATGGCCTTTTCAATAATTGGTGTTTGGAAAATTGGACAGATACCTGAAAAAAAAAAGAACCTACTGGATTAAAGATTTAAATATAAGATTCAAAACCATAAAAATCCTAAAAGAATACTTACACAGTAAAAACTTGGACATTACTTGTAGCAACATTTTTTCTTTAAAAAAATGTTATTGTTTATGCCATTACAGTTGTCCCAATTGCTCCCCCTTTGTCCCCTCCATCCAGTCCCCCACTCACTGAGGCAATCCATATGCCCTTGTCCATGTCCATGGGTTATTTGTATATGTTCTTTGGCTAATCCCTTCATCTTCTTTCAACCAGACCCTCCCTCTTCTCTTCACTCTTGTAGCTGTTAGTCTGTTCCATGTTACTATGCCTCTGATTCTGTTTTGCTCATTGGTTTATTTTGTTCACTAGATTCCACTTATAAGTGAGATCATATGGTATTTGTCTTTTATCGACTGGCTTATTTCACTTAGCATAATAGTCTCCAGTTCCATTCATGCTGTTGCCTAAGGTAAGAGTTCCTTCTTTTTAACTGCTGCATATTATTTCATTGCGTAATTGTACCACAGCTTTTTTATCCACTCATCTCCTGATGGGCATTTGGGCTGTTTCCAGATGTTGCCTATTGTAAATAATGCTGCTATGAACATAGGGGTGCATTATATTCTTTTGAACAGGTATTTTGGGATTCTTCAGATATATTCTCAGAAGTGGAATTGGTGGGTCAAAAAGTAGTTCCATTTTTAAGTTTTTGAAGAAACTCCATACTGTTTTACACACTGGCTGCACCAGTCTGTATTCCCACCAACAGTAAATTGGGTTCCCTTTTCTCCACATCCTCATCAGGACATGTTGTTTGTTGATTTGTTAATGATGACCATTCTGACAGGTATGAGGTGATATCTCATCATGGTTTTAATTTGCATTTCTCTGATTGCTGGTGATGTTGAACATTCTTTCATATGTCTATGGGCTGCCTGCATGTCCTCCTTGGAGAAGTGTCTATTCAAGTTTTTGCTTATTTTTAAATTGTATTATCTTCCTGGTGTTGAGTCATATGAGTTCTTCATGTATTTTGGAGGTCAAAACCTTGTCTGAGGAATCATTGGCAAATATGTTCTCCCATATGGTCAGTTTCCATTTCATTTTAATGATGATTTCTTTATCTGTGCAGAAACTTTTTATTTGATGTAGTCCCATTTGTTTATTTTTTCCTTATTTCCCTTGCCCTTGGAGATGTATCAGCAAAACTATTGCTGCATGGGATATCTGAAATTTTCTTCTGCCTACGTTTTCTTCTAGGACTGTTAATGGTATCATGAGTTATATTTAAGTCTTTTATCCATCTTGAGTTTATTCTGGAATATGATATATGTTGGTGACCTAGTTTAATTTTTTGCATGTTTTCTTTTTTTCTTAGTGAGTCTGGTTAAAGGTTTGTTAATCTTGCTTATCTTTTGTTTAACTTTTCAAAGAACCAGCTCTTGGGTTCATTGATTTTTTTGTATTTTTTTGTCTCTATGTTCTTAATTTCAGCTCTAATATTTATTATTTTTTCCTTCTACTTAATCTGGGCCTTATTTGTTGTTCTTTTTCTATTTCTTTTAGGCATAGGAATAGGTTATTTATTTGAGATTTTTCTTACTTTTTGAGGTAGGCCTGTAATGCTATAAATTTTCCTCTTTGGACTGACTTTGTTGCATTCCATATATTTCAATTTGCTGTGTGTTTGTTTTCATTTTCCTCAAGGTAACTTTTGGTTTCTTTTTTTCTCATTGTTAATCCATTCATTGTCTAGTAACATGTTATTTAGCTTGCATGTGTTTGAATGTTTTGTCAGATATAAGTGTTGCTACCCCAACTTTTTTTTCATTACCATGTTCATGGAATATATTTTTCCATCATTTCACTTTCAGTTTGTTTGCATCTTTTATTCTGAGGTGGGTCTCTTGTAAACAGTGTCCATATGGGTCATGATTTCTTATCTATTCAGCTATTCTATGTTTTTGATTAGAGCATTTAAACTGTTTACACTTAAAGGTATTATTGACAGATACTTATTCACTGACATTTTAATCTTTATACCCATGTCTCTCTTTCTCTTTCTTTTTTCTTCTTAAAGAAGGTCATTTACATTTCTTGCAATACTCTTTGGGTGGTAACAAACTATTGGGTTGGCCAAAAAAGTCCATCTAGTTTTTTCCATAAAATAAAAGACCCATTTTTCATTTTCAACAATAATTTGATTTGGATATTTTGAGTACGGTGGCTATCTCCTGTGAGGTATAATGTTGATTGTTCTTGATTAAAGGCTCAATTTGATTGCTATAAACTTCAACTGGTCTACCTTATTGTGGAGCATGGAGCATCATTCAGTGGGAAATTTCTAGCATGAAGCTTCGTAAACCACTTTTGACATGTTTGATCAGTGCAAGCACCTCCCATACACTGCACATGTCTTTTTTTTTGCATATCAGTTGCATTTTTACCTTTCATGACATAGTAAAGCATAATATACCAAAAATATTGTGTATTTTCTTCTATTTTCAATATTAAAATGGCTACACAAAAATTCACCTATTTTGATGTTTTTAAAAAATGGCCTCTGATATGACAGCTGTCGCAATATAATCTAACAAAATTGTTTCAACTATAGTTAAAGACAACTAAATGCTACTAGAACCATCTGATGGAAAAAAACAAATGAACTTTTTGGCTAACCCTATACTTTGGTTCTTTTTGTTTTTTTGTTTTTGTTCTGTATTTTTTTTTCCCCTGGAAAGCTCTTTATTTCATCTTCAATTTTTAAATAGTAGCCTTGCTGGGTAAAGTAGTCATATTTGTAGGCCCTTTCTTTTCACCATTTTGAGTGTTTCATGCCAATTCCTTCTGGCATGAATTGTTTATGTTGATAAATCAGCTGCCAGCCTCATGGGCGCTCCCTTGTAATTCACTGTCTCTTGCTGCTCTTAAGATTCTCTATGCTTAACCTTTGCTATTTTAATTACGATGTGTCTTGGTGTGGGCCTCTTTGGTTTCATCTTGTTTGAGGCTCTGTTTTTTCAGGACTTGTATATCTTTTCCCTTCATCAGCTTAGGTAAATTTTTAGCCACTATTTCTTCAAACAGGTTGTCTTTCCCTTATTTTTTCTCTTTTTTTGTTACACCTATGATACGGGTATTGTTATGCTTGATGTTGTCCCAGAGGTCACTTAAGCTGTCCTCATTTAAAAAAGAATTGTTTTAAGTTTATTTTTAGAGTGAGGGAAAGGGAGGGAGAAATAGAGGGAAAAACATCAATGTGAGATGGAAACACTGATCATTTGCCTCTCACACGTGCCCCAACTAGGGACTGAACCTGCAACCCAGGCCTGTGCCCCAACCAGGAATTGAACTGGCAACATTTTGCTTTGTGGAATGACACCCAGCCAACTGATCCATACTTCTCAGGGATTTCCTCATTTTTAAAAATTCTTTTGTTGTCAATGTTGTTGCTTTGTTTTGGTGTTTTCTGTCCTCTAAATCGTTCATTCGATCATCTGCTTCATCTAATCAGCTGTTGATTCCTTCTATTGTGTTCTTCATTTTAGAGACTGTAGTCTTCATTTCAGATATTTTACTCATCATTTCTGACTGTTTTTTAGTGGTTTCTATGTCATTTCTAATGTTTACTATCTCTTTAAGTTCTCACTGAGATCATCCATTCTTCTCCTAAGGTCTATGAACATTCTTATAACCATTGTTTTAAACTCTGCATCTGGTATCTTGGTTGCTTCCATTTTATTTAATTTTTTTTCTGGGACTTCTCTTGCTCTTTCATCTGGAGTATATATTTTTGTTTTTACATTTTATCTGAATTTTTGTGTTTGTGTCTGGTTATTAGGCAGACCTGCTATGATTCCCAAACTTGTTAGGGTGGCTTTCTGATGTAGGGTTACATGTGCCCTCCTGTAATAGCTGAGTCTTGAATGCTATTGGCCCATTCATGGGTGGATTTAATTCTCAGGTTGTCTGACTATAAAGAGAGACCTCAATCACTATGTATGAATCTGTATGCTAGGGCTGCCCCCCTAGGCAGAGTTGCTCCTAGCACAGTCCCACTTTGAGTGTGCTGTTTGTGTGGCTAGTTGGGTCAAACTCTGGTGTGGTCTGAAGCCCGCTACTGGTTATGTTGGTTTTGAGTCCACTTGGACGGGGTTCCAGTGCAGGTTAATGTCAGATATTATGTGTAACTGGCCTAAGCTACATGCTTGGAGCTACCTTGCTTTTCATTGTTTGTGGCTGTGTCTACTTGGCCTGGGTGTGCATGGGAGGGACCATGCTGTGTACAAGGGTTGGCTTCCTCCAGCTCTAAGCTGGGGGCAGATCAGTAAAAGGTCCCTGAGGTCCATCTCCATCTATTGGCCCCTCTACTGCCACTCTTGAGGTTTACAGTTCTTCCAGGTCATGCTTTTTCTTTTTTGATTTACCTACTTCAGATCATGACTATCATGCTAGGCAGAATTCTAAAATGTACTCAAGATGGTGATTATACCCTGTAAAATCATGTCCTTTGAGTGATGGTGGGATCTGTGAATATTATGATGTATCACTCTAATGATTAGGTTATTACTATGTTGACTTTAAACTAATGCAAAATAGATAAATCTGGATAGACCTGACCTATTCAGATGAACCCTTACAAGAGAGACTGTGCCTTTCAAAAAAAATATTCTCCTACCAGTCTTGAAGAAAGCTGCCATGTTTTGAGAGATGAGAACCATTATGGCTTATACCTGAGAGTGGCCTCTAGGAATAAAGAGTCATTCCTGGCTGAGAGTGGCAAAAAATCAGAGACTTAAGTCATGCAACTGCAAGATAATGAATTCTGCCAACAAATGAGAGAGTTGGAGGGGTTCCAAGCCCGAGAATTGATTGCAGCCCTGACTGCTACCTTGGTTTCAGCCTGGTACGATACTGAGCGGAGGACCCAGCTAACCCATTCCCAGAATCCTGATCCACAGAAAACTGAGGTAATAAATTTGTGTTGTTTTCGACTGATAAATTTATAAATTCCATGCAGAAATAGAAAACTAATACAACTTTAACTCTAAACAAAAAAGGGGTAATTTATTTACTTTATCTCTACTTCATCTCCCTTGTCATTATATAAGTTATATTAACTTTAGTTCTTTAAATGGTTAATTTTGTTTCTTTAATTCCTTTTGCTCCTATTTTTGGTTCTTTTAAACTTTAGTTACTTTTTTTTTAATTAATGTGAAAGAAAGGTATTAGTAATTCTCCTGTTTCTTTTTGCCTCCCATTATCTACCTTTCACCTGGGATGAGACATAGTGAGGCTTGCTGATAATAGAAACCTGGCTCTAGGCCGGGGCATCTGAGGACACAGAGCTGCACAATGATGAAAATATTGTGTAATAAAAACACAGTTAACCTGCTTACAGTGAATCAGTATTAGATAAATTTCTATAAACAATGTGAGTTACTCGAAATAGGGTGTATAATCTTGCTAGTTGAAAAAAATCAGCCGAGCCTTTTAGGGACCCTCTGGCTCCCCTATGAAAACATCTCCTGAGATGCTGAGGGGAGACAATTAAAAGCTGCCAGGAAAAGGCTAAGGGAAAATTCAATTAAGGGTAGAAAGTAGCCAATTAGGCTAAGGGACAAATTAAGTTTATCTGATGTTGGAAGACTTAGAGAAGTGTAATTTAATGCTGGGAAGATAAGCAACAGCTCCATCTAATTGGGGACCTATAGTATTGTTGGATTTCTTGATCCTCTTCAATCCACTCATACCCGTTGTTGCTAAAGAAGCCACCTTTGACAGAGATCTTTAGAAGTGTGACAGTAATGTTCTGCAACACCTCCATCTACATATTTCAAGTGATTACCATTAAAAGTCTGTTCTGTAACCAAACTTATGTTGTGGGTTTGGCTTAGGTTGATTCTAAACATTGAAAAACCATAAACAGTACTTCCAATGTTATGAATGTGTCACTGTATTTCAATTGCAAGTAGAAGAAACCAACCACATTCAACTTAAGCAAAAGAGATTTTTTGGGAGTGGGAGAATCCCAGGGAGTTCCTGGAATTGCTGGAACATATAAAAAGCCAGGCTCAGAAACATGGTGCTTTTACTAAAGTAAATGTGTGGGAGCATTAAGTGCAATGATAGGGAGTTTGTAAGGTCCCACCCCCAGGTTATGGGAGGGTAGGTAGAGGAAGAATGTGATCTCAAGGGACTCTTTAGGGACCTCTTTGACCTTCTTCAAGTGCTGAGGGCAGGGCACCTTGATTACAGTTCCACCAAGACCATACCCTATGAAAGTGAAAGTTCTCCAAAGGAAATGGAGGAATTTTTGGGAAGAATGCCTGGATGTCAGGCAGTGGGAAAAATGCTGAGCATCACATGCTATCTGGCATTTACAAGCCTGAGGGGAATCTATGTCCTTTTAAGGGCCACAAAAGGCTAAACTGGAAATAGATACGTGGTAAAGCAGGGATGCCATCAAACATTAATCTAGACTTGGAACAAAACCCCTAAATGTCCCCATTAACTAAGCTAGATTTTAAAAAACAGCTCTAAATCTGGCCCTTTAGACCTTTCTGCTTTAAAATGGTCATATTCCAAATAATGAAGGGAGACGAGAGTTTTTCTTGCCTTCAAAGTTTTCTATATTTTGTCCAATGATTTCAGATTCACTGTGTACAATATTATTAAAATATTATTTCTGCTAACTTGCACATATATAATAAATCTTGTTTATGTTCTTTTCTATCCCCAAATATAGTATAGGACATATTCTGTTTTATCTGTGATTGGTTTCCGACCAGAAACTGCAGTGTAGATTGCTCCCATTATTTACCATTGTACCGTTCTACCTAACTTTCTTGTGTTGTTCTCTCCGAGGGGTTACAGAAAGTACTACTTGGATTGCAAAGTCATCCTCTTTAAGTTACAGCATGTACAGAAAAGTACTTTCTGAATTTCTTAGAGCTTTATTTTCAGATTAGTTCTTCACTGGGGTAATTAAAGCTGAGATTGGTAATTATCTTAAGAGTTCAATAGTATCTTGAGAGTGAATTACTTGGTTGTAATTTGAATAGCTATATTTGTTTTTTTTTTTCACTTAGTTCTTTGGCATAAGTTTTTTTAGAAGGAAAGTAGATGCTGAGGAGGGTGGCTTTCTTTCAGAGATTTGTGAGCAACCAGTTGGGGGTGTGGTTGTGTTGTAAACCTGAGAAATAGTTAGCATGAAGAAAATGTGATTTACTCTATCATCACTTGAAAAAATAGTTATGTAGTTGATTGCTATTTGAGGAAAGAAAATATTCTTAAATTATATTTGTATTTCCATTAAAAAATGGAGACATTTTCTAACTGCTAAAGAAAAATGATTTTTTTAGGCATATATGAGACTAGAAATGAAAGTTGTGACACCATAAAAGTCCTAGAGGAAAACATAGGCAGAAAAATTTCAGATATTCCATGCAGCAGTATTTTCACTGATACATCCCCTAGGCAAGGGATATAAAGGAAATAATAAACAAATGGGACTACATCAAACTAAAAAGCTTCTGCACAGCTAAAGAAAACATCAACAAAATGGAAAGGGAACCAACCGTATGGGAAAACATATTTGCCAATGATACCTCAGACAAAGGTTTCATCTACAAAATATATAAAGAACTCACATGACTCTACTCCAGGAAGACAAGCAATCCAATTAAAAAATCAGAAAAGGACCTGAATAGACACTTCTCCAAGGAGAACATACAGAGGGCCCATAGACACGTGAAAAAATGCTCACCATCACTAACCATTAAAGACATGCAAAATAAAGCCACAATGAGATACCACTTCACACTGGTCAGAGTGGCCATCATTAATAAATCAACAAACAACAAGTGCTGGCAAGGGTGGGGAGAAAAGTGAACCCTAGTGCACTGTTGGTGGGAATGCAGACTGGTACAGCCACTGTGGAAAACAGCCTGGAATTTTCTCAAAAAACTAAAGATGGAACTGCTTTTCAATCCAGCAATTCCACTGCTGGGACTATATGCTAAGAATCCTGAATCACCAGTTCAAAAGAACCTAAGAACCCCAATGTTCACAGCAGCATTATTTGCAATACCCAAGTGCTGGAAACAGCCTGGGTGCCCATCAGTAAATGAGTGGGTCAAAAAACTGTGGTACATTTACATAATGGAGTACTACTCAGCAGAAAGAAGGAAGAAACTCCCACCCTTCACCACAGCATGGATGGAACTGGAGAGCATTATGCTGATGAAATAAGGCAGGCAGTGAAAGACAAATACTGTATGATCTCTCCTATAAAACAAACAAATGAGCAAAATAGAACCGGAAACTTGGAAATAAAGAACAGACAGTGACTGGAGGGCAAGGGGGAAGGGGATAACTGAGGAAAGAAGGGGAAGGGGCAAGCAAACAAACAGGAATAAAGGACTCATGGGCAAGGACAATGGTGGGGATTGATGGTGGGAGTGGAGGGGTTGGGGCAGGGTGAGCAATGGGGAAAAAGGCAGGATAACTAACTGAACAACAGTAAATTAAAAAAAAAACAATCTAAGTAGTTTTATCTAATTGTGCTTATTTAAAAATAAGTTAAATCTTACCAAAGATATTAATGCACTAGTTTTTCTCAGCTTTATAATTCAGTTTAAAGTGCCTATGTAGAAATTTGTTTCAATAATTTTAGGGAAAAGAAAAAGTTATTTTGGGGAGAGGACAAGAGACTCCATTCCTTCTTTAACAGGTCCCTCTCCCTTTTGTGCCTTTCTTCTTCTGAGCCAACCTTCTCTTTTCCCTTTACAGACACCTGAAGGTCATTCTTGATTTTCCTTTTGCTTCATCTTCCACAGCGATCAAGTCCTGCCTTATAAATATCTCTGGAATCCATCCAGTGCTCTCTTTTCCTATTGCTCAGATTCAGACTTGCATCATCTCTTTTGGAGGCAACCATGACAATTTCCACTCTTAACTTGTCGCATCTTAATCACCCTTTCCCGTTTCTGCCAGAGTCATTGTTCTAAAATGCAAAACTTACTTGCTTAGAACCCTTCAGCCTTCTGTCTCAATTATGGAATAAAATCCAAACTTAGGAACAAAGGGTCCTTTATGATATATCTCCTGCACACTCCCCTATCTCTCTCACCAACCCCTTCTACTCTGACATGTTCAAGTGATTCCAAACTGCTTTTAGTTTCCTGCAAGCAGCTTTCTACTCTTCAAAACTTCTGTGTCTGTTCCTTCTGCTGCAATGTCTCCCGTTGCTCCAATACCACACTCCTTGAAGACAGTTTTCTCTGTTATTTTTCATGCTCCCAGCAGAATCCCACCCTCTTATCTTTGCAAATATATTACTCTCTCTATTGTATTACTTTTGCATATACTTTTTATTTAGAACTGAGCCTATCGTTTTTGTAAGTATTTGTTTACCCTCTATTTTTCTACTTGTCTCTGAGTTTCTTAAAAAATAAATGCTCTAGCTCAGTAGCTGGCTCAGGACCTTAATGAATTAGGTGAGAATAATGATAGAATTTAAAAAAATTGAGATATAATTGACAATACATATTAGTTTCAGGTGTACAACAAAATGATTCAATATATGTATACATTGCAAAATTATCACTGCAATAGTTCCCATTAACATCCATCAATACATGTAGTTACAATTTTTTTCTCGTGATGAGAACTTTTAAGATCTAATCTCTTGGCAACTTTGAAATATAAAATACAATGTTATTAACTGTAGTCACCATGCTGTACATTTCATGCTTATTTTATAACTGGAAGTTTGCACCTTTTCACCACCTTCACCCAGTTTACCTACCCTCATCCACTACCCCTGGCAACTACCTGAGTTCTCTGAGTTATTTTTAGTTTTTAGATTATACATGTAAGTGACATCATATGGTATTTGTCTTTCCCTGTCTGATTTAATTCACTTAGCATAGCCCTCTCAAGGACCACCCATGTTGTCATAAATGGTAAGATTTCCTTTTTTCATGGCTCAATAATATTTCCTTGTATATATACATACATACACATATAATAGACTTTGTTTATTAATTAATCCATTCATGGACTCTTAGGTTGTCTCCATGTCCCAACTGTTGTAAATAATGAAATGAACATGGGCATGCAGATATCTTTTCGAGTAAGTCTTTTTATATCTTTTGGATAAATACCGATCAGTCAAATTGCTGGGAAATATGGTAGTTCTAGTTTGAATATCCTGAGGAAACTTCATACTGTTTTCACAGTGGCTGCACCAATTTACATTCCCACCGACTGCCCAAGTATTGCCTTTTCTCTATGTTTTTCACCAATACGTTCTTTTATTTTTGATAATAACCATTATAATAGGTGTCAGGTGATATCTTATTCTGGCTCTGATTTCAGTTTCGCTGATGAGTAGTGATGCTAAGCGTCTTTCCATGAACCTTTTGGCCATTTGTCTTCTTTGGAAAAATATGTATTCAGATTCTTTATTTGTTTTTTAACTGTGTTGCTATTGAATTGTGTGAGTTCTTTATATATTTTGAATATTAACCCCTTATCGGATATATCATTGGCAAATAATTTCTTCCATTTGGAAGGTTACCTTTTTATTTTCTTGATAGTTTTCTTTGTTGTGCAGAACATTTTAGTTCGATATATCCCACTTGTTTATTTTTGCATTTGTTGCCTTTGTTTTTGGTATCAAATCCAAAAAACAACAACAACAACAACATTGCCAAGACTTATGTCACAGAACTTACCACCTGTGCTTTCTTCCAGGAGTTTTGTGGTTTCAGGTTTTACATTCAAAACTTTAATTCATTTTGAGTTGATTTTCATGTATGGTGTAAGATGGTTGTACAGTTTCGTTCTTTTTCATGTGGCTGTCCAGATTTCCCACCTTCATTTATTTTTAAGTCTGTTCTTTCTCCATTTTATATTTTTGGCTTTTTGGTCATAAATTAATTGACCACATATGTGTGAGTTTATGATACGGGCTCTTGACTTCATTCCATTAAACTATGTGTCAGTTTTTATGCCAGTATAATACTGTTTTGATTACAATAGCTTTGTGATATACAGTTGACCATTGAACAACATAGGTTCAAACTGCATGGGTTCACTTATATACAGATTTTTTAAAAATTATATTTTATTTTTTATGCTATTATAGTTGTCCCAAATTTTCTCTCTTTGCCCATTTCCTCCCAATCTCCCCCCATTGACTGCTATTAATGGGTCCTGAATATATTTTCTTTTACTACTCTGTTCCCTATGCTCTACTTTACATCCCCACAACTATTCTTAACTACCAGCTTGTAATTCTTAATTCCATTACTTTTTCACCCACCACTCCTACTCTCCTCCCATCCGGCAACCATCAAAATGTTCTCTTGTATCTATGATTTTGTTTCTGTACTGCTAGTTTATTTTGTTTTTTAGACTCAATTGTTGATACATATGTATATATTGCCATTTTATTTTTCACATTTTTGATCTTTATAAAGAAGACCGTTTAACATTTCATATAATACTGGTTTGGTGATAATGAACTCCGTCAGCTTCTTCATGTCTGGAGAGCTTTCTGTCTGTCCTTTGATTCTAAATGGTAGCTTTGCTGGGTAGATCAATCTTGGTTGTAAGTCCTGCTATTTATTACTTTGAATATTATTTGCCATTCCCATCTTGCCTGCAAAGTTTCTTTTGAGAAATCAGCTGACACTATTATGCAGGCTCCCTTGTAGGTAACTTAACTACTTTCTCCTGCTGCTTATAAGAATCTTTCTTTGTCTTTAACCTTTGCCATTTTAATTACAATGTGTCTTGAAGTGGGCCTCTTGTGTCCATCTTGATTGGGGCTCTCTGTGCTTCCTGGACTTGCATGTCTATATCCTTCACCAAATTAGGGAGGTTTTCTTTCATTATTTTTTCAGATAGGTTTCTGATTTCTTGCTCTTTCCCTTCTTCTCTGGGGTGAATGTTGGTATGCTTGAAGTTGTCCTAGGGACTCCTTACATTATCCTCATTTTTGGGACTATTTTTTCTTCTTGCTGTTCTGATTGGTTTTTTGCGTATGTTCAAAGTTGCTGATTTGATTCTTATCTTCATCCACTCTACTGTTGTTTCCCTGTAAATTGTTCTTTATTTTGATTAGTGTATCCTTAGTTTCTGACTGGATCTTTTCTATACTGTTGAGGTCCTCACTAAGTTCCCTGAGCATCCTTATAGCCAGTATTTTGAATGCTGCACCTGATAGATACCTTATCTCCATTTTGTTTAGTTCTTTTTCTGGAGTTTTGATCTATTCTTTCATTTGGGCCATGTTTCTTTGGGCTCATTTTTGGCATCCTCCCTGTGTTTGTTTCTATGTATTACGTAGAGCTTCTGTGTCTCCTGGATTTTGTAGAGTACCCTAATGTAGTAGGTTCCTGGAGGGTCCAGTGGCACAGCCTCCCCTATTACCTAAAGCTGTATGCTCAAGCTTTGCCCACTGTGCGGGCTGAGTGCACTCTCCTCTTGTAGTTGAGCTTTGATTGCTGTTGGCACGTCTAGGGTCAACCACTGCCTGTGTTCTCTCCAGGGTCACACATTAGCTGCAAAGCTATCTTCAATGGCTGCCACTTGTGTTGGGCTTGGAGGTGCCCAGGAGAGCCCAAACTGTGAACCAAGGCTGACTGCTGCTAGTGTCTATCTGGGGCAACTTATACTTAGAGGTATGGGGTTGCTGAAGCCAAATGCTATTTGTTTGATAGAACTTGTGAAGCATGGGCCAAACATGCCTCTCTGTCACTCAAAACAGTGGGCCTGAAAGTTGAGTCTGGTGGGGCCCCAGGGAATCACCAGGGTGGGACAAACAGTGTGAACCAGGTTGATGGAGTCCCAGATATAGCACCTGCCAACTGACACTGTTGTGGGAGAGCTCAGAAAAGGAAAAGTGGCTTCTGCCAGTACTTCTGTCTGCGAGAAAGCTGTCCCAGCACTTGCCCTGATGCTGGACAATTCAGTTCCTCCCTGTATGTCTCTAATGTGTTTCACACTGCTGGCCTTGAGCTGGAGCTCAGAGGGAGTGAGTCAGAGCACATCTGTGTGCAGGCCCTTTAAGAGGAACTGCCTGGGATTCTAGCAGTTTCTGTCTTACACAGTCTCAACCCCTGAAGGTTTTTACAGCCAGAAGTTATGGAGACTTTATCTTCCTATCACTGGAACCCTGTGCTGGGGACCCTGGTGTGGGGCTAGGGCTCCTACTGAGATATCCCTCCTGATTTTTATCTGCTACATGCGGGCGTGGGACCAGCCTGTTCCATATCTCCATACCTGCTACCAGTCTTGATGTGGTTTCTTCTTTTAAGTCTGCAGTTGCAGGACTTCCATTCAGCTCAATTTCTGTCAGTTCTGATTGATCCTTTTTTATAGTTTAGCAATAATTTTGATGTTATATACAGATTATTTAAAACGAATTTTTAAAATGTACTTTCTCTTATGATTTTATTATCATTTATTTTTTTCTAGCTTACTTTATTATAAGAATACAGTACATAACTCATGGGCAAAAGCTAAAAGCTTTTCCACTAAAATTAAGAACAAGACAAGGATGTCTGCTTTCACCACTTCTATTCGACATAGTATTGGAAGTCCTAGCCACAGTGATCAGACAAGATAAAGAAATAAAAGGCATCCAAATTGGAAAAGAGGAAGCAAAGCTGGCATTTTTTGTAGATGACATGATAGTGTACATAGAAAATCCTATAGAGGCCACCAAAAAGCTACTTGACCTAATCAGTGAATTTTTTAAAATGGGGATACAAAGTCAATATTCAGAAATCAAAGGCATTTTTTGGTGGGAATGCAGACTGGTACAGCCATTGTGGAAAACAGTATGAAATTTCCTCAGAAAACTAAAAATGGAACTGCCTTTTGACCTGGCAATTCGACTGCTGGGATTATATCCCAAGAATTCCAAAACATGAATTCAAAAGAACCTATGCACCCGCCCCCGCAACAATGTTCATAGCAGCATAGTAGCCAAGAATTGAAAGCAACATAAGTGCCCATTAGTAAATGAGTGGATCAAACAACTATGGTACATTTACACAATGGAATACTATGCAGCAGAAAGAAAGAAGGAGCTCCTACCCTTCGAGACAGCATGGATGGAACTGGAGAGCTTTACGATAAGTGAAATAAGCCAGGCAGTGAAAGACAGGTACCACCATATGATCTCACCTATAAGTGGAACCTAATCAACAAAACAAACAAGCAAGCAAAATAGAACCAGAGACATTGAAATAAAAAACTGACAGTAATCAGAGGGGAGAGAGGAGGGGAAGGGTAATTAAGGAACATGTATAAAAAACACATGGACAAATCCAAAGAGGGGTGGGATTGAGGGAAGGAGGTGGGGATAGGTGGGGCAGGGGGAGAGGTGGGAGGAAAATGGAGACAATTGTACTTGAACAACAATAAAAAAGTATACAGTGTATAATATATATACAAAATATGTGTTAATTGACTGTCTATGTTTTTGGTAAGGCTTCTGGTAAATAGGAGTCTATTAGTAGTTAAGTGTTTGAGGAATTGAAAGCTATACAGGATTTTTTGACTATATAGGGTGTCAATACCTCTAATCCCCACATTGTTTGAAGGTCAACTGTAGTTTGAAATAGGAAGTGTAATGCCCCCAGCTTTAGTCTTATTACTTAAGATTTCTTTGGCTATTTGAGGTCTTTTTTGGTTCTATTTCTATGAAAAATGCCATTGGAATTTTATTAGAGATTGCACTGAATCTGTATATTACTTTGGACAGTATGGATATGTTAACAATGGTAATACTTCCAATCCATGAACATGTTTGCTTTATATATAGGATCTTTTGATGCATAAATATTTAGAATTGCTTTATCTTCTCAGTGAATTGGCGCCTTTATCATTGTATAATGTCCTTCTTTGTCTCTTGTAAGAGGTTTTGATTTAAAGTCTATTTTGTCTGATATTAATATAGTCATTTCTTCTTTATTTTGGTTACCATTTATATGAAATATCTTTTTTAATTCTTTCACTTTCTGCTTATGTGTGTCCTTATAAAATGAGTCTCTTGTCATCAGCATATAATTGGATCTGTTCTTTTTAAAGCCAATCTATGTCATATGTGGGAGTTTAATCCATTTACGTTTACCTTCATTGCTGCTAGGGCAGGACTTTCTATTGCCAGTTTTGTCAATTGTCTTCTGTATATCTTATTTCTTTTTTTCCCTCCTTTTTTTCTTACTATCCTTTTTTCTGTTTTGTTGATTCTTTTAGTGCTATGTTTTGATTCCCTTTTTATTTTCTTTTGTGTATATTCTATAGATATTTTACTTGTTACAATTCCATCTGTATAGAATATTTTAAGGTTTTTCATTGTGGTTTTAATTTGCATGTCTCTAATGGCCAGTGATGTTGAGCATTTTTTCATGTGTCTATGGGCCCTCTCTATGTCCTCCTTGGAGAAGCATCTGTTCAGGTCCTTTCCTCATTTTTTAAATTTGATTGCTTGTCTTCCTGGAGTGGAGTCATGTGAGTTATTTATATATTTTGGAGATGAAACCCTTGTCCAAGGTACTATTGTCAAATACATTTTCTTATACACTTGGTCCCCTTTCCATTTTGTTGTTTTTTTCAGCTGTGCTAAAGGTTTTTAGTTTGATATAGTCCCATTTGTTTATTATTTCCTTTATATCCCTTGCCCTAGGGGATGTTATCAGTGAAACTATTGCTTCATGGGATATGTGAAATTTTCCTGCCTATGTTTACCACTAGGACTTTTATGGTGTCATGCCTTACATTTAAGTCTTTTATCCATCTTGAGTTTATTTTGATGTATGGGCTGTTCAGAATGACCATCATTAATAAATCAACAAACAACAAGTGCTGGTGAGGTTGTGCAGAAATGGGAACGCTAGTGCACTGTTGGTGGAAATGTGGACTGGTGTAGCCACTGTGGAAAGCAGTATAGAGATTCTGCAAAAACTAAAGGTGGAACTGCCTTTTGATCCAGCAATCCCATTGCTGGGACTATATCCTAAGAATCCTGAGTCACCAATTAAAAAGAACCTTTGTAGCTCAATGTTCATAGCAGCACAATTTACATTAGCCAAGTGTTGGAAACAGACTAAGTGCCCATCAGTAAATGAATGGATCAAAAAACTGTGGTACATTTACGCAATGGAATACTACATAGCAGGAAGAAAGAAGGAACTCCTACCCTTCAGGGCAGCATGGATGGAACTGGGGAGCATTATGCTAAGTGAAATAAACCAGGTGATGAAAGACAAATACCATATGACCTCTCCTATAAGTGGAACCTAATCAACAAAACAAGCAAATGAACAAAAGAAAATCAGAGACTTGGAAATAGCAAATAAATAAGACAGGGGGAGGACAGGGGGGAGGAGGATAATGGGGGAAAGAAAGGGAAGGTGTAAGCAAAGCAGTACGAATAGAGGACTCATGGGCACAGACAATGGGGGGGGATTGACAGTGGGAGGGAAGAGGCTGGGGTGAGCAATGGGGAAGAAAGTGGAACAACTATAACTGAAGAACAATAAATTTTAAAAAATGTAAAAAGAATATTTTAAGGTTTTATCTTCTATTTTACAGTGATCAGAACTGTAATTGCATACAAAACTCTTTTTCTTTACTGCTCTACTTTCCTTCCCAAATTTAATGTTATTGTCACATATTGCCTCTTTATATATTATATACCAATTAACATAGATATAGGGTTTAAAAATATTTTTATCCTTTAAATTCTATGCTCTAGTTTACAACAGTAGAGCCTACTATAGTAGTCGATGTATTTGCTTTTATTGGAGAAACATTTATTTATATATATTTTTTGTTTCTATTACTCTCCTTTTGTTTCAACCTGAAAAATTCCTTTACCATTAATTTATGTGTAGCAGGTTTATTGATAATGAAGTTCCTCAGATTTTGTTTATTTGGGAAAGTTTTACTTTCTCACTCATTTTTTAAAATTGAGATATAATTGACATATAACATTATACTGACATTTGTATATGAGGTTTGTCCCCTAACAATAGCTAGAAAAAGTCTAGCTATTGTTAATATAATAAGAACTGTTTGTGCAACATTGATGTAACCTACCAGCCAA
Organism: Mormoops blainvillei; assembly: GCA_004026545.1. Lineage (NCBI taxonomy): Eukaryota > Metazoa > Chordata > Mammalia > Chiroptera > Mormoopidae > Mormoops > Mormoops blainvillei. The sequence goes on along the minus strand of PVJD01005804.1, from coordinate 15,218 downwards.
GGAGGCTGGACTGGAATGTGCATGTGTGAACAATCACAACTTCCCTGCACTAGTCAGTGGGGGAGGTAGATGTCATTGAGTGAGCATGTGTACTGTGTGGTCTTTGCATTCAAAATGACTGAGCAAATAGAGCAACAAATCTGCACCAAATTTTGTGTTAAACCTGAACATTCCTCTGCAGAGACTATTCGGATGATTCAGAAGGCCACATCTGTGGGCACCTGGTGATTGGCAGCTTCATCACGACAACATGACTGCTCATGCATCATGTCTCATGCAGAAATTCTTGACAAAACATCAAATTACCCAGGTGACTCAGTCTCCCTACAGCCCATATTTGGTGCTCTGAGACTTCTGGCTTTTCCGAAAACTAAAATCACCTTTGAAAGGGAAGAGATTTCAGACTGTTGATGAAATTCAGGAAAATATGATGAGGCTGCTGATGGCAATAGGGAGAACTGTGTGAGGTCCCAATGTGCCTACTTTGAAGAGGACTAAGGTGTAATTGTCTTATGTACAATGTTTCTTACATCTTTTTTTTAGAGTTCTTAATAATAATTATTATTTTTATGTATATTTTATTGATTATGCTATTACAGTTGTCTCATTTTTTTCTCCCCTTTATCCCCTCCACCCTACACCCCATCCCATCATCCCCATGTCAACATTTTCCCACCGCCACTTTCCCCAGCCCCCCCCCTCCCCACTTCCCACTCTCAATCCTTTCCCCATTTGGCTTTGCTGGTGGGTCCTTTATGCATGTTTCTTGATGACCCTCTCCTTCCTTTTCCCCTGTTATACCCCTCCTCCTCCCCTCTGGTTGCTGTCAGTTTGTTTTTTTTTATTTCAATGTTGCTGGTTATATTGTGCTTGCTTGTTTCTTTTGTTGATTAGGTTCCAATTATAGGTGAGAGCATATGGTATCTATCATTTGTTGCTTGGCTTATTTCACTTAGTATAATGCTCTCAAGTTCCACTGTGCTATCTCAAAGGGTAGTAGCTCATTCTTTATTTGTGCTGCATAGTATTCCATTATGTAAATGTGCCATAGTTTTTTTATCCATTCATTCACTGTTGGGCACTTGGGTTGTTTCCAATTCTTGGCTATTGTAAATTGTGCTGCTATGAACATTGGGGTGCACTGGTTCTTTTGAAATGGTGTTTCAGGATTCTTAGGGTATTATCCCAACAGTGGAATTCCTGGGTCAAAGGCAGTTCCAGTTTTAGCTTTTTGAGGAAATTCCATACTGTTTTCCATAGTGGCTGCACCAGTCTGCATTCCCGCCAACAGTGCACTAGGGTTCCCTTTTCTCCACATCCTTGCCAGCACTTGTTGTTTATTGATTTGTTTATGATGGTCATTCTGGCTGGTGTGAAGTTGTATCTCATTGTGGTTTTAATTTGCATCTCTGATGGCTAGTGATGCTGAGCATCCTTTCATGTGTGTCTGGGCCCTCTGTATGTCCTCCTTGGAGAAGCGCGTGTTCAGGTCCTTTGCCCTTTTTTAAATTGGGTTGTTTGTCTTCCTAGAGTGGAGTTGTGTGAGGCCTTTATATATTTTGGAGGTCAAACCCTTGTCAAGGTACCACTGGCAAATACATTTTTCCCCAGGTTTAGTTCTCTTTTCAGTTCTTTAGTGCAGAAGCTTATTTTGATGAAGCCCCTTTTGTTTATTCTTTCCTTTATGTCCCTTGCTCTAGGGGACAAATCAGTGAAAATATTGCTACATGGAATATGAGAGATTTTCCTGCTTATGTTCTCCTCGAGGACTTTCATGGTGTTGCAACTTATATTTAAGTCTTTTATCCATCTTGAGTTTATTTTTGTGTGTGGTGTAAGTTGGTGGCCGAATTTCATTTTTTTTGCCTGTAGCTGTCCAGATGTCCCAACAGCATCTGTTGAAGAGGCTATTTTTACTCCATTTTATGCTTCTACCCCCTTTGTTGAATATTAATTGAACATGTAGACATGGGTTCATTTCCGGGCTCTCTGCTCTGTTCCATTGATCTATATGTCTGTTCTTATGCCAGTAACAGACAATTTTGATGACAGTGACCTTATAATATAGTTTGATATCAGGTATTGTGATCCCTCCTACTTTGTTCTTCTTTCTCAAAATTGCCACAGCTATTTGGGGTTATATATGATTCCATATAAATTTTGAAATGTTTCTTCTACATCTGTGAAATATGTCATTGGTATTTTAATAGGGATTGTGTTGAACTTGTAAATTGCTTTGCGTACTATGGACATTTTAGTGATGTTAATTCTTCCAATCCATGAAAATGGCATATGATTCCATTTATTTGTGTCTTCCTTAATTTCTTTCTTCAGTGTTGTATAGTTTTCTGAGTACAGGTCTTCAACATCCTGGGTTAAGTTTATTCCTAGGTACTTTATTTTTCTGGTTGCTATAGTAAATGGGATTTTCCCCCTGATTTCTGCTTCTGATATTTCATTGCTGGTGTACAAAAATGCCTTCAGTTTCTGAATATTAACTTCATATCCTGCTGTTTTACCAAATTCGCTTATTATGTTGAGTAGTTTTTTGGTGGAGTCTATAGGGTTTTCTATGTACATTATCAAGCTGTCTTTGAATAATGACAGTTTTACTTCCTCCTTTCAATTTGGATGCCTTTTATCTCTCTTTCTCATCTGATGGCTGTGGCTAGGACTTCTAATACTGTGTTGAATAGAAGTGGTAAAAGTGGACATCCTTGTCTTGTTCTGGATTTTAGTTGGAAAGCTTTTAGTTTTTGCCTGTTCAGTATAATGTTGGATGTAGGTTTCTCATATATAGCCTTTATTATGTTGAGGTATGCACCCTTTATTCCCACTTTGCTGAGTATTTTTATCATAAACAGGTGCTGTACCTTACCAAATGCTTTTTTGGCAGCTGTTGATATGATGTTGTGCTTTTTGTCTTTCTTTTAGTTTATGTGATGTATTATGTTTATTGATTTGTGAATATTGCACCAGCCTTGTATCCCTGGGATGATTCCCACTTGATCATGGTGTATGATTTTTTTAAAGTATTGCTGGATGTGGTTTGCCAATATTATATTGAGGATTTTAATGTCTATGTTCATCAGTGATATTGGTCTATAATTTTCTTTCTTTGTTGTGTCTTTATCTGGTTTTGGGATTAGGATGATGCTGGCCTCACAAAAAGAGTTTGGGAGTCTTTCCTCTTCTTGGATTTTTTGGAATAGTCTGAGAAGGACAAGGGTTAGCTTAGAAGGAACATTTTAAACCAAAATAATTATTTAGGATATTGTATATATTGTGTGCAAGTGATCACTTATTCTATTTTATTATAAAATTACACATTTCAAAATTCAATTTTTCTCATGTTTAGTTTATCCTGACATTGTCTATTTCTGTGCCAATTTATGCTAGGGGAAGACAGGCTCATTTTTAGGCATTTTACATTCAAGCTATGTATTTGCTTACATAGTCCCAACCTCATATTTTTAACATATTTAAAAAAGATTATTTTTGTTCAGACAGTAGGCTACCAAATAGGTGTATGTGGGCCCTCTGTCTTACTCTCTTTATCTGTGTGTGTAGTCATGGGTATGTGTGTATAAGGATGAGGCTATGGAAAGAATGAGTTATTTCCTTCAGATTTATCAGAACTAGAATGCCTGCATTTGAGACTAGTAGATAATAGAATTTCTATGTTTGTTGGAATTCATTTATGGATGCATTAAAAGAAGAAAAAGACTTCCAGTCAAGATGGAGGCATAGGCAAACACAGCTCGCCTCCTAGCATAACCACATCAAAATTACAACTAAACTATAGAACAACCATCACTCAACTCTCAGAAATTGAGTTGAGTGGAAATCCGACAAGTATGGAACTAAAGACACCACATCCATCCTATAGGAGATGCTGAGACATGGATATGTGAAAGGGGCTGGTCCCACACCCATGTGTGGTGGATAAAAATTGGTAAAGATATCTGGGGAGTGAGAGCTACCAACCCTGCACCAGGCCCACCAACCCAGGGTTCCAGTGTCAGAAAGATAAGCCCCCATAACATCTGGCTCAATAGACCAGTGGGGTTGGAGTCAATGAAAGTAACTACTAGAATCCCAAGCAGTTTCTCTTAAAGGGCCTGCACACAGACTTACTCAGACTCACGCCCTCTGAGCTTCAGCATCAGGGTGGCAGCTTGAAAGTCACCAGCATCATATGGGGAGGACCTGAAGTGTCTGGCATCAGGGTGAGAACTGGGGAACAGCTTTCTTCCAGACAAAAGTGGGGAAAGGTCATTGCTGCCTTTCTGAGCCCTCCCCCAATAGAGCCACAGAACCAGCGGTCAGGGGACATATCTGAGACTCCATCAATCTGTCTAACACGGCTGGCTCTGCCCTGATGAATCCCCGAGGCTCTGTCCCACCCAATTTACAGGCACACCCAAGCTGTTAACAGTGGCTTTTCCACAAGATTGGCTGCTCTCAGCTCAGGTTTCATGTCTTCCTCAATCCTCTTAAAAAACAATAGCTAACCTCAGCAAGACTTCAGCCCCCGTACCTCTGGCTGAGTGGCCCCAGGCCTGGCACTAGCAGCAGCCAGTTTGGTTCACAGTTTGGCTTCACTTTTGAGCTTCAATACAAATAGCAGTCATCTGCAGATCGCTTGGTGCCTCGTGTTGGCCGGCCCTGGGAATAACAGAGGTGGTAGTGACCCTAACCTGCCACTCAGCAAACCCCAGAGCCTGCATAACCAGTGGATAGCTACAGACCACGTTGGAGCACCACCACCCTGTGCCTGCATGGCTGATCCTTCATGGAGGGCAGAGGTTTTTGGTCAGTGGTCACAGCCAACATTTGCAGCTGACTGACCTGAGTAAATGCCTCTCGTTGACCTACTCAGCTACAAGAGGAGGGTGTGCTCAACCCACATGGAGAGTGCACCTCAAGCACCCACCTTGGGTGATAGGGGAGGCTGTGCCACAGGACCCTACAAGACACCTATTACATTAGACCATGCTACGAAGACAAGGAGTTATAGCAGCTCTGCCTAATACATAGAAACAAACATAAAGAGGCTGCCAAAATGAGGAGACAAAGAAACCTGGTCCAAACGAAAGAACAGATCAAAACTCTAGAAAAATACCTAACCAAAATGGAGATAAGCAACCTACCAGATGCAGAGTTCAAAACACTGGCTATAAGGATGCTCACAGAACTTAGAGAGGATCTCAATAGCATAAAAAAGATCTGGTCAGAAATGAAGGATATACTTATTGAAATAAAGAACAATTTACAGGGAAACAACAGTAGAGTGGTTGAAGCTGAGAATCAAATCAATAATATGGAACATAAGGAAACAAAAAACAGTCAATCAGAACAACAAGTCGAAGAAAAATCCAAAAAAGCAAGGATAGTGTAAGGAACCCCTGGGACAACTCCAAGTGCATAAACATTCACATCATAGGAGAGCTATAAGGAGAAGAGAAAGAGCAAGCAGCCAGGAACTTATTTGAAAAAAATAATAAAAGAAAACTTCCCTAATTTGGTAAAGAAGTAGACATGCAAGTCCAATAAGCACAGAGAGTCCCAAAGGGGATGGATGCAAAAGGGACCACACTGAGACACATCATAATTAAAATACCAGAGGTTGAAGATAAAGAATCTTAAAAGCAGCAAGAGAAAAATCAGATAATTACCTACGAGAGAGTTCCCATAAGACTGTCAGCTGATAGCTCAAAATAAACTTTGCAGGCTATAAGTGAATGGCAAGAGATATTCAAAGTCATGGAAAGCAGGGACCTAAAGCCAAGATTACTCTACCCAGCAAAGCTATTATTTAGAATCAAAAGGAGGATAAAGAACTTCCCAGGCAAGAAAAACTGAAGGAGTTCATCATCACCAAATTATTATTATATGGAATGTTAAAGGGACTTATTCAAGGAAAAGATCTAAACTATGAACAATAAAATGGCAATAAACACATATCTATCCATGAATGAATTAAAAAAAACAAACTAAGCGAACAAGAACAGAGACAGAATCATGGATATGGAGAACATTTGATGGTTCCCAGGTGAGAGGTGAGAGAGAATGGGTGAAGAGGTGAGGGTATTATGAAGTATAAATTTGTAGTCTCAGAATAACCATAGGGATGTAAAGTACAGGGTCTGGCACAAATAATGCCCCTTTTTATTACAATTTTTTAAAAATTACAAAATCATAAGCATATAATTCTGTAACATAACGATATCACACTCAAGCACACCGTACGACATTTTAGCAAAATGTTCAAATTAGAACTATAAATTATTACTCCCATATTATTACCCTACCAACCACACTCAAGCAGGCATTACTTCTGCCGGACCCTGCACAGTATAGGTAAGGGAGAAGCCAAAGAACTTATATACATGACCCATGGACCTGAACGGTGGTATGGGGACTGTCAGAGGGAGTGAGGGGTACTGGGTGGGGAGTGGCAAAGAGAGAAAAATTGATTCTCCTGTAACAGCATAATCAATAAATTATAATTAAAAAATAAAAGAAGGAAGGAGGTCAGATTATAGGGTATGGCCCATTGGAATTAGTAAACTAGAAATAGTGATTGATTGCTACTGTTGCCCCTGTCAAAGGTCATTGTGTGATTATGCTATTAAGGTTGTATTTACTATTTTCCTTAAGATAACTGGATTGTTATGTTCCACTGTAAAAAAGATATGTTAGAGTCCTAACTCCCAGTTTCTCTGACTGGACCTTATTTGGAGATAGGGTATTAATAGAGGTAATCAGGTTAAAATGAGGTCATCAAGGTACTCCTTAATGCAGTATGAATGGTTTTCTAAAAAAAGGGGACATTTTGACAGAGATAGATATGCACACAGGGAGAAGATTTGGATGATGTTTCTATAAGCTAAGGAACACCAAAGATTGCCAGATACCACCAGAATCTAGGAGATGGGCATGGGACAGATTCTCCCTCACAGCCATCTGAAGGAACCAGCTTTGTTGAAACCTTGATCTTGGACTTCTAGCCTCCAGAAATGTGAGACAATAAATTTCTGTTGTTTAAGCCATATAATTTGTGATATTTTGTTACAGTAACATTTAAAAAATATATTTTATTGATTATGCTATTACAGTTGTCCCAATTTTCCGCCTTTGTCCTCCTCCACCCAGTACCCCCCATTCCCTCTGATGATTCCGCACCACCTTTAGTTTATGTCCAGGGGTCATGCATATAAGTTCTTTGGCTACTCAACTTCCTGTACTGTTCTTAACGTCCCCCTGTCTAGTCTGTACCTACCAATTTGTGCTTCTTAATCCCTGCACCTTTTCTCCCATTCTCTCCCTTCCCCCTCCCAACTGATAACCCTCCAAATGATCTCCCCGTCTATGATTCTGTTTCTATTCTGCTTGTTTGCTTAGTTTGTTTTTTAGGTGGAATTGTTGATATCATTGTGAATTTATTGCCATTTTAATGTTCATAATTTTGATCTTCTTTTTCAAGTCCCTTTAACATTTCATATAATAATGACTTGGTGATGATGATCTTCTTTAGCTCTACATTGGCTGGGAAGCACTTTATCTGCTCTTCAGTTCTAAATGATAGCTTAGTTGGGTAGAGTAAACTAGGCAGTATTTCCCAACTTTTCATGACTTAGAATATTTCTTGCTCTTCGCTTCTAGCCTGCAAAGTTTCTTTTGAGAAAATAGCTGACAGTCTTATGGGAACTCCTTTGTAGGTAATTATCTGATTTTCTCTTGCTACTTTTAGGATTCTCTCTTTATCTTCAACCTTTGGCATTTTAATTATGACGTGTCTTGTTATGGTCCTCTTTGGGTCCACCAAATTTGGAACCCTCTATGCTTCCGGGACTTGCATGTCTATTTCCTTCACCAAATCAGGGAAGTTTTCTTTCATTATTTTTAAAAAAATAAATTTCCAGTTTCTTGCTCTTTCTCTTTTACTTCTAATACCCCTATGATTTGAATGTTGGTACATTTCTACTTGTCCCAGAGGCTCCTTAGCCTATCTTTGTTGTTTTTTAAATCTTTTTTCTTCTTGCTGCTCTGATTGTTTTTTTCTTCCTTATGCTCCACATCTTTGATTTGATTCTCTCTTCATCCACTCCTCTGTTGGTTCCCTATAAATTTTTCTTTATTTCACTTAGTGTTACTGTCATTTCTTCCTGGGTTTTTCAATGCTGTTGAAATTCCCGGTGAGTTCCTTGAGCATCCTGATAACCAGTGTTTTGAACTATGCATGTAGTAGATCACTAATCTCCATTTTGTTTAGTTCTTTTTCCTGGAGTTCTATTCTGTTCTTTCATTTGGGCCATATTTCTTTATCTCCTCATTCTGGCAGCATCCCTGTGTTTGTTCTTTGTACTAGGTAGAGCTGCTTTGATTCCCTGTCCGTGTAGCATGGCCAATTGTAGAAAATGCACCAGTAAGTTGGATATGGTGGAGCCTTAGGTAATTGACAATGCAGGGCAAGCCACAGGACCCAGGCTGATGGAGCTTCCATCATGGTGACTCCATTCTGTCACTCTGTCTGAGGGATGGCCCAGAAAGGAGACAGTGCCACTGCCTGGTCTCTGGAGTTTTGTCTGAGAGGAAGCTGTCCCCTGACACTTTCCCTGATACCAAACAGATCATTTTCCCCTCTAATGCCACTTGGTGCCCTTCCAGCTGTTGCCTTGGAGCTAGATCCCAGAGGGAGTCAGTTTGCTAAGTCCTAAGTCCTTTTTGGGCCCTCTAAGAGGAGATGCCTGAGAATCCCACAACTTCTACTGCCACCTCGATCCTCACTGGTTTTTACAACCAGAATTTATAGGGACTTATTTTCCTGGCACTGGAACTCTGGGCTGGGTGGTCTTGTGTAGGGCTGGGATCCCTTGCCCTGAGGTATCCCTCCCAATTTTTATCTACCACATGTGGGTGTGGGACCACAGTTTTGTATCTCTGCTTCTCTACATCTCCACCCCTCCTACCTGTTGGATGAATGTGATTTCTTTAATTCCTTGGTTGTTAGACTTCCATACAGCTTGATTTTCTGATGACTCTGGGTGATAGTTGTTCTGTACTTGTTATTTTTGCTGTGGTTGTGTGAAGAAGTGAGCCGTGTTTACCTATGCCTCCATCTTGACTGGAAGTGTGATTTCTTTTGTTACTGTAACCTTTTATATTATATTGCATATTTTATCTAAAATTTTCATAAATGATTATCAAAGATGCACTATATTCATTATTGTTAAAATAGGTTTACATTATCACCTGCCATCACTGGAGAGTCTTCATTTTAATAGAAGGTTTCTGTACTCTTACCTCACTCAAGTGTTTTAACATTCATAGTGGTGGTATGCAGATATGCAAGGTACTTTTGGGACAATTTTTGGTGAAATCAATCAATAACTTTGTGTGAAATCTTTTAGAATCACCATCATATCTGCTTTTCCCTTAAGAGATGTTTTAGTAGAACTCAAACACCCTCATAACCGTGTAAAGGACAATTGTGGAAGATAAATTATTGTGGCCAAACAAGAAAGACTAGCAATTTCAACATGTCTAGTACTATTTTTATTATTTTTCTCTCTTAAAGTGATTCTACTGGTCAAATGAGACTTTTTCCTTTAGAAATTATTTCGCAATATGGGTCACTATCACTTTAAACTCACTCAACTTTGGGCTCAATCTAATTTACTGAGCAAGATAATGTGGTTATTTATGTGCACAATAGTAAGGGAAAGAATAAATGGCTTGTAACAGATGCTGTGCTTACAAATGTCAAAGTTTTCAGTGAGCCCGCGACTTTAAAAGGTCACACCATTTTATAGTTACACCTTTTAAACTTTGTAATACATACAGGATATGTGCTATACTTCCTACTATAAATGCATTGGTTTCCCAATTTTCCATGTCAAAGAATAGCTTTACCACCTGCCACTGCTTTATAGCATTCCTTCAGACTCAAACCTTTCCTCTTTCCTGATGTGTTTGTTAACTTTCAGGAGGTGTTATCACCAAGATCTCACTCTGGAATTGTTTTATAGTATTTAGCCAATAATGATATGAGCGATTGATTTGGAGCAGCTCTCAATGTGAATAATTAATCTGGAGAAGAATTATTTGAATTCTAAGATCATTGTTAAAATTCTGATCATCTTGACTTAGTAAGCAGATCATACTATATTCCTTTGCTACATGTCAATTAGATCAAACTTTAGTCATTATATTAAAAATTTCTATGGGTATACCTATATTTGTGTATTTCATTTATAATGAACTGAAAGAATGATAGTCTCCTACTGTGATTGTAGATTTATTTTTGCATTTTTATTAGATTTTATGTTTTAGGTCTATGCTTAGAATTTCATAAAGTGTATGCACTGTATGCTTTATCATATGAAACATCTTAATTATATATTTTGACCTTTAACTATAATTTGTATGGTTTACTATAGTACTTACTTTACTTTTTAAAAAGCATTTAATATCTTCATACTTGTATTCTGATTCACTTTTTAAATGTGTCCTGGATAGCTGGGTTTCATAATGTAATATGAATTTATCTTTAATAAAATAATTTAACTCATTTGCCATTTGTTGTCATCATTGATATGTTTGGAATTATTCTAGCCATATTAATTTGTAATGTTTATTTTTTATACTTTCAAATGATTAATTCTATATTCCAATTTTCTGCTCTTATTTTTATCAAAGTATCTGTATTCTGTTTATATTTTCCTATGGTTAGGAAATTATACATTCTATTTCTCTAGATTCTAAAGTTCAACCTTTACTTTTTAAGGCATACATTTGAATATATTCTTCTATCAGTATTTAAAATAAATCAGTATATATACCTTTGCATGACAAGGCAGGAACCTCAGTACTTTTTATTTCATCCTACCTCCTCCTCCCAATGTTGAGATCTGCTTCCCATGTTGAGATCATCCAACATAATAGATCCAGATGATTATAATTTAACATTAAATTGTATTTAGCTAATGCTTTACTTGTTTCATTGATGTTCATTGTTTTTACTTGACCATTTCTTAAGATTTATTTATTTATTTGACATTCATATATTGATTCCCCATCCTTCTCACCCTTGGCTTTACTGAGGTATAATTGACTAAAGTTGTATATATTTAAGGTATGCATATGATATCCTCTACTTTTTAAAAAAATTAAAAAAATTTATTTATTTACTTTTAGAGAGAGGGGAAGGGAGGGAGAGAAACATCAATGTGTGAGAGATAACTTTGATTGGCTGCCTCTTGCACACCCCCAACTGGGGACTTGGCACATAACCCAGGCATGTGCCCTGACTGGGAATCAAACCAGCAATCCACTGAACCACACCAACCAGGGCTATCCCTTACTGTTTGAAAAGTTTATTTTATACTACTTTGCTTCTGTTTTTTTTTTTTGAGTGGTACAGCAAAGGAATTCATTTCATAAGAGGAAATGTTTCTTACTAGTAACATGGCATGGGTTTGACCAAAAGTGTTACAGTGAATCTCCCCAATATATTGCAAAGTATTTTTCAATTTCCAACATCTCATCTATTATATGAAACTATTATGTGAGAAGATATAATAATGTTATGAAAGTGAAGTAATAATTTAACAAAATAAATAATCCAATGCATACTGAATGATGTTCTTGATTGAATGATGCATCACCTTTAAACATTTTTAATTGAATTTATTGGGATGAGATTGGTTAATAAAATTATGTAGGTTTCAGGTGTACAATAATATAACACATCATCCGTATGTTGTATTTTGTGTTTACCGCACAAGGTCATCTCCTTTCAACACCATTTATTCCCTCTTTACTCTCATCTACCTCTTCCTACCTGCCTTCCCCTCTGATAATCACGATACTGTTGTCTGTGTATAAAAATTTTTTTCTCAATTAGACCACTTTCTTACATAATACACAAGAATAAACAAAATGGATTAAAGACTTAAATGTAAGACTGGAAACCATAAAAATCCAAGAAAAAAAACATAGGCAGTAAGATCTCAGACATTTCTCATAGCAGTGTTTTTTTCTGCTATATCTCCCCAGGCAAGGGAAACAAATAAACAAACAAAATAAACAAATAGGACTACATCAAACTAAAAAGGTTATTTGCAGCAAAGGAAACCATCAACAAAATGAAAAGACAACCTATTGCATGGGAGAATATTATTTGCCAATGATACATGTCATTGTAGTTAATATCCAAAATTTATAAAGAACTTATACAACTCAACACCAAAAAAACAAAGAAGCCAATTAAAAAATGGGCAAAGGAGCTGAGTAGACACTTCAAAGAGGACATCCAGATGGCCAATAGACATGAAAAAATGCTCAACATCACTAATCATCAGAGACAGGCAAATTAAAACCACAGTGAGCTATCACCTTATGCCTGTCAGAATGGCCATTATCAATAAATCAACAAACAAGTGTTGGCAAGAATGTGGAGAAAAGGGAACCCTCATGCACTGTTGGGAATGCAGAATAGTACAGTTATTGTGGAAAACAGTATGGTGTTACCTCAAAAAATTAAAAATAGAACTACCTTACCCAGTGATTCCACTTCTGGGAGTATATTTGAAGAAACCCAAAACACTAATTCAAAAGAATATATGCATCCCTATGTTTATTGGAGCATTATTTACAATAGCCAAGATTTGGAAGCAGCCCAAGTACCCATCAGTAGACGAGTGGATTAAAAAAAAGCTGTGATACATTTACATGATGGAATACTACTGCTGGAAAGAAAGAAGGAAATCTTATCCTTTGTGACTTGTTTCAGCTTCTGTCTTTTCTGTGTTTGGGTAACTCCATCTGTCTTCTGTCTTATAGGGTTCCTTTGTTATTTCTGATACACCAAGGGTACTTGTTCTTTAAAAAATAAAATATTAAAAAAATTAACTCTAGGTGTATTTTAGGCAGACAGGAATCAGGTGTATTTTTGATCTGCTTTCTTATTTGTCTTATTTTTATAAACAGAATCAAATCAAATTTAAAAGAGCTAAAGTGCTTTTACCCTTCTATCACCTGTTTCTACTGTCTCCTCTGGGATAACCACCTATAGAGCTCACCTAAGGCAACTTGTTACACTATGAAAATTTTATCTTAAGAAATTTTATCTGTGTAAGTGAAGTTTCTCTTGGAGAATAAAAGAGCAAAAAGTGACCACTTAAATAATTACCACAATGTTGGAAGTTGATGAAAGATTTGAAAATAATCAACATTGAAAGGCTTTTATCTTTAGCTGCTTTTACCCCTAAAGTAGGTATTTCACAAGAGGAGCCAATAATTATTTCTATTTATTTTATTCATCTCATTGGCCATTGTAGGCTCCTCAGTCCAAATTTTTAATATTAAAAGTCTTTCCCTTGAATAGAGAGCCATTTTAACATAAAATTGTTTTTTGAGAGTCCGAAAAGATTGAATTTGTCTGGAAAACTGCGATCCTATTGCGGTCTAATGACAAAAAGTTCAGCTTGTTTATTCACTTCACTGCATTCATAAATGGCGCTGTCACACAAATATGTCCGTTATTGAAACTATTTCCCACAGCATTCGCGTTTCCTGAAGAGTGTATGCTAGTCATTTTATTAGTTTCATTTGCATTCCTAAACCCAGGAGAATGAGTGAGTGAATGGATGAAATGAGATGAACAGCAGAGAAGAGTCTGCATTCTGAGTTCACCCCCTCCCTTCAGCATTTAAATATCCTCATCTGCTCATCTTTAAAGAGCTTCTGTATAGTCACCTCACTGTTACAGCAATTTCCCATTTACAATTACACTTCTCTAAAGAACTATGCTTTCTGTGTCCATTTGCTCTGTTCCCAACCTCTCTAATTAGGCTTCTTTTTCAGAGCTCCATTGAAATTGCTAAGGCCGCTCATCACCTTTATTTATTATCAAACATTAATAACATTCTTGTTGTGTTGAGCGCTGTTCTAAATACTGAGATACTGTCTTGAAAAAGACAGGTAAAATTGGGGGTGTCATGGAGCTCATGTGAACAAGAATATCAAGTAGTGATAAGTGTTAGGATGAAAATAAAAGAGGGAGGATGGGAGAGAGAAAGAATGAATGATTTGACACTTAACTGACAAGCAGGAGCCAGCCTAGCTTTATCTGAACCTAGAAGTAGTGGGAGGAGCCACAGTGGCTTGGCAACTGTTGCGGTATCCCTGAAGACCATGCTGAAGCTCCTGGGTTATACAGGCAGTGGTGCTAGGAGATGAGGAGGCGGTCGGCAGGTGAGGTGGCTGGGTTCTCCAAGGCCCAGGAGATGGTGGGGTGGAGCAAATCTGGAAAGGTGCATCAAGGGTCCAATCGAGAACCATGAGAGTAGTGACCTATTATGGGTCTCATGCAGCAAAACAACTTCTCTTTATAGCTCAACTCCCCCTCCCAAACATACCTATTAATAGTCCAATTTTCAAGGACTTGAATAGTCTTTTCAACAGTGTATGGGCTGGGCTTGATCTATGGTTTTCACCATCACACCAGTAATGCCCTTTACCGGAGGTTTTGAAATTGTTTGCCATAATATTCTAATGGATTGTCACTGTTTATCAGACATTTGGTTTGTCATGGTGTTAGATTGACCAGGCAGCTGCTCATGTTGGGATTTTTAGGTTATGATTTGATAAATTAGGTGACTGCTGCTACATAGGGAGCAGTTTGCATTTCCCTTTCTTTTTGACAATTCGTTGGAAAACTGTGAATAATAATATCGCATATAAAAGAGACAAGGATGGATAAAGGGGATAGGGAATAAATTTTCTCTGTAACTAGCAAACAGTCATGAATTTCTTATTACATTTTCCAGGCAGGGAACCTGTCACTCTAAGCATGACTTCTTATTGTAAGGAAAATTTAGACCACTTATGGCCTTATTGTTCCAAAGCTGTCAAACAGAGTTGAAATGTTTTACATCTTGACCACACTTTGTTTTTTGGAGGGGGAGAGAGGGCAGGGTCAAGGGTAAAATAAAAAGCCATCATTAAAAATTTTAAGCATAATAGTTTTTAGTTGCAAGCAATGGAAACCAAATTTGGTCGATTTGAGAAGAAAATCACTTATCCAAAGGACACTGGGCTAGGGAATCAGTCTTGGGACTATGCAGATGCTAACAACAGTCCAAATCATGCTGCAGAGCTAGCTCAGTGGGGACATTTCTGTCACTTCTGCTAAAAACTATAGCTTGTGC